>JANRMT010062848.1:13901544-13915309 GCA_026402145.1 Polypterus bichir lapradei | reverse complement strand
TATGGTTAATTGAACATGCATGGAAAACATTGTTTAAACAATTTACAATGAAGATCTGTAAAGTTATTTGGATTTTTAAAACATTATTGTTGAAATACACAGTCCTGAAAAAGGGGCGTTTCTTTTTTTGCTGAGTATATATATATATATATATATCCCAGCAACCCTCATGACAATGACAAAACAATTACATTGTCAATAATGTTACGTTATTATTAAAATGTTTCCTTTTCTTTTTACTTCTCCGCTGATATATATAGATATATACAGTATATATAGATATATATATATAGATATAGATAGATATGACAACAACACTCATATCAATGACAAAACAATTACATTAACAATCAAGTTACGTTATTTTTAAAATTTTTCCTTTTCTTTTTCATAACTTCTTTAACACAGTACTTCTCCGCTGCGAAGCGCGGGTATTCTGCTAGTATAATAATAAAAAGGTGTGAAAAAAAAGAATAAGTGAATAATATACAACACAAATCCTCCCTTGACCCCACACTGACTATGAAACAAATAAGACACACGGTAACAGGAAACATACATAAATGTCCAGAAGTTAAAACGGAGGATGAATAGTGATTGTGAACCTTGTTCAGCTGGAAAAGGGTCCTACGGCAATTATACATGAATGTAATTGATGGCTTGCTCCTCTCTCAAACAACAAGAAACAGTCTAACCGTAATTATCCTCAGTGTATTGGCATAATCCAGAACCCTGGGGTTTTTCATTGCAATGGTAAAGTTGTCAATGCCTGGCATTGAAAGCGGCAAGCAGAAAAAGGTGTAGGTGATCTGGATCGGTGATCTCCCTTGGCTCTGCAATGAAATGTCAGTGTAGTAAACGGACCCTTTCTTCTTTTTGTCCTTATGTTTAAATAGTAATACCCCAGATGCAATTAATGGGAGTGACAGGGCAAATTATCATGAGGGACCATGGTTCCACGGCATTATCTTTCCCCCTTTGTTTCCAGGGGACAATATTTACATAGACATACAAAGACCATATAAACAGGACAACGTTATGAAAGAAGCGACTCAGCACAGAATACATTTAAGACGTTGTTAATCATGTAGCACCGCAAATGGAGATCCATGGAAGGATCGGCTGCTAATGTCTTGATGCCAGATACCACAGGACGTGTTTATCAATTGTGTGGAGTCCATGTCTCAATGACTCAGAGCTGTTTTAGTTCCATTCGGGGGACCTTCACAATATTAGGCATATGGTTTTAATGTTGTGGCTGATATGTGTATGACAAGAGCTAAACTATGAAATACAGTAAAGTTTCTACCCTTTAAATAAATTTTATAACATTTAAAAAAGTTATCCATCCCTCTTTTGGTTTGTACAGTAGTAGTACAGCCAAGCCATATGTTTTGAAGGCTGTTTGCTTGGCAGAAGTGACATAGTTTGTTGTGAATACATATAATAAAAAATGTTATTTTTTGTTGAAAATGAAGACATTAGGATAAAAGATTTATGATGAATCTAACAAAGCCTGGCCTTTGCTCTATCGGCTGTAGGGTGAAGCCAGCAGCTCAGACAGGGACATTAGCACTGAACAGGGAAAGAACGAAGCATTTGAAGATCAAGACAGTGTAACTGCAGAGAACATTTTAGATGTGTGAAGATGAACACTCAGAAAATAGTGACAATACCTAAAATAAAAACACAAAAATGAATGAAAATGGAGTTAAAGATTAGGCTACATGAAGAAAAAGACAAATATCACTAATAATATGTGAGCAATCCTTGTGGACTGGCTAGTGGAAGTTGGAGAAGAGTTAAAAATGCAAAAGGAAACCCAGCAATCTAAATTACATTGATAAGCTTTTGACTTCAGTGTCCCTCAGTTAGAGGGAAATTACTGGTGTTGGTACAGCTGCAACCTTCCTGAAGAAATCTACCTGCCACATGTTTCTGAATTTGTATACGTAATAGACAACACATACTCAGAGAATCAGGTGCTCAACATGGAACACCTCATTCTAAAAGTGCTGTCACTTATCTTGCAGTCCCCACCATAAATCACTTTCTTCCACAGTACTTGTTGAATCATGCGGTGGAAAAGGTGAAGATGATGTCTGTGTTCCTAGAAGTGACAAGACTTGTCGATTCTGATCCTTTTCTAAAGTATTTGCCTTTACAAGTATCATGGATCATGGATTTGTATCAAGCTTACCTCAGTGCTCCAGCACATGCACAACAGTCTGTATGGGTGAAGTACAAAAGTCCTAAATATTATGAAGCATCACATCTTCAACCCCCAGCAAAATGATCAATTCTGTAATTGTGCAGTCTAAGCAGGTCAAGATCTGGATTGCTTTCATTTCTATACTTCTATATTTTACTGTATGCAGTATTTTAATTTGTTTTGAGTTTTTAAATGTTTCCCTATCTCTGGTAATGTTCTATTTTAGAGCATTCTAAAAATGTACTGAAATGGTTTTACAATTTAAAAAAAAACTTCTGATGGTCTCTGTTAGCTTTCAGTTTCTTCTTAACGACAGAGACACAGTAAAACTTTGACTTATCTAAAGTCTTTCAGCTATTCCTCAGTGGTTTTCCCTCTGCTACTTGTAGTTCTAGCAGAAGAAGACTTCTGGCTGACATCACTGAGTGGTTACAGTATATACAAACAACCCCGATTTTTCATAGAAACTTCCCTTTTTGTGCTAGATAGTAAAGCAGTATAAAGGAAATGACCAGAAACCCCCTTGTCAATAAACAGTTGGTTGTCTTAGACATACAGTGGGGAATACAGCCCTCTCAAACCAGTAACCTAGTCTGACTTCTTTGTATATTCATGTATTCTGTCATATACTGTATGAAGGTGTGTGTGTATGTATACAGTATATGAATATGTATGCGTGTGCGCACTTTCACTCGCACTTTATTATTTGCACATCTATTTTATAATTGTACTATTCTGCAAATGTGTTTGACAGCTCCAAACCTACCAAGTCAAATTCCTGTACATTAAGTACTGGCAGATAAAAGTGATTCTGATTCTGATGCAGTGCAATGCCACGAAATCAAAATGGACTCACAGCTCATTTCACTGCTGATCTTTCCCTTTCCATTGCCGCAAACCTTTGTTCCATGAGTGTTAAGATAAACAAGCATGGCCTTTGACTAAAAAATTGTGTCATTAGCTAAAACATTTCGTTTGCAGAAGTTGGAAAAACTAACGAGAATAAGAAGCCAAAAGACACGTGCAAACTTCCTTAATGGTGCAAAACAAGAATACTAGGGGACAAAAGTTGAAAGAAAATGGAATTTAGTTTTTATTATTAATTCTTAGGAGTAAGTGAGTCTTTCATTGTATTTGACTTAAAATTCATGTGTGGCATGAACTCTTGTTCTTGAATAAAATGATGGTTGTTACATAACATTTTGACACATGAGCAGCAGCATTTTTCCAATAAATATTCTTGTCATCAAGAATGCAGTAAAACGTAACTCTTACATTAAAAAAGAATCTCAGAACTTTCAACTGAGGTACAGTATCAGCTTTTTGTCCTGCTGTGGAAGTGTCCTTTTGGAGCACTTATGGCATATGTCATTAATGGAGCCTTAAGCAAAAAGATGTCTGGAGTTTTTGGAAGAAAGTATAAAATGTCTGGGACACCCCACTATTAGCAATCAGTGTTAGGTGCCCATCTCTTTGGGCGTCTGTAGTTTTATTATACCTGGCCCCAACATTTACCAACATAGATTGCTTCCTTCATTTTGAGCCTATCTTTCCAGCTTAATAAAAGGACAAGTGTCTGTGTGTGTGAGCCTGTGTATCTGTGTGTCCATCCGGGGCTATGTCTCTGTTATATGCCAATTGGTATGGAATATGTAAATTAAGTGCTAATGTTTTTATGGTATACCATCTTTTGGAATGAAATGTGCAATGCATTTTATTTAGTGCATGCATTACAAAATATATTCCAATAGATGGAGCACTGCAAATGATAATGCTGAAACACTGAGGCCTACGCTGATAACACACAACTCATATGGCTAGTTTCTGAATAAATGTGCAGTCCAACCTATTTTAGATAACCTGGAAAACAAAATACCAGGAAAAACAGCCTTGTCTACATGCAACGCTCAAGACTGAATATAGTGTTTCAGAACGGTTAAGATGCTGAATATCTGCCTAATCTCCAGGTGAACATGCAAAACAGTAAAATTGCCTGAATGGGTGCTAAATGTAATATTCTTTTTAATTTTTTATTTAAAGTGGAACTTTGCATTATCTTTAAATTATCTTGTTTGAAGATAAATTAAGCTTCCCTCTGGTCCTAAGTCAACTTTTATTGTTGTATAGTTCCTTTCTATAGGTAATATGCAAAGTTTCTACTCACAGGAATTTATTTAGAATTTTGAATTTACTATCTAGTGAGAAGTTAAGCAAAATGACACCTTTTATTGGCTAACTAAAAAGATTACAATATGCAAGCTTTCGAGGCAACTCAGGCCCCTTCTTCAGGCAATTCTTCTTAATTTGCCTCGCTTCTTCTTAATTTGTTATCTTTAATTTGAGCTATGTTCCCATTTTCTAGAATCTGAAATACACAACAATGTGAGTTTTAGTAGCAACTTATAATACATGTACTGCCTGTATCCTTTTTTAGTATTAAAGAGAGGTGTTTGTACTTTAATTGTATCCATTTATTGACTAGATAAGACCGAAGTGCAAATGACAACCAACGGTAAAAAGAAGCAATTACCTGAGTGATATCTTCCAAAACATTTCAAAGTAAATATAACAACAAAATAGTAAAAAGCAATATCCAGGAATGCAAATGTATCTCTGCTTTAATAAAAACACACATTATTGTTCAACTGCGGTGGGCTGGCGCCCGGCCCAGGGTTTGTTTCCTGCCTTGCTCCCTGTGTTGGCTGGGATTGGCTCAGGCAGACCCCCGTGACCCTGTAGTTAGGATATAGCAGGTTGGATAATGGATGGATGGATTATTGTTCAATTCTTCTAAAAATAAAGGTTTAGAAAATAAGTCTGTATATTCAGTCAGTCAGTCAATTGCTAACCCATTTAGTCCTGAACAAGGTCGTGGGGTTTGCAGGAGCCCATCTCAGCTAGCATAGGGTGCAAGGCAGGAAAAAACCCCAGACAGGGTGCCAGTCCATCACAGGGCAAACATACACACATGGGCCAATTCACCTAACCTGCATGTCTTTGGACTATAGGACAAAACTGGAGCAAAGCCATGCAGACATGGGAAGAACAAGCAAACTTCACACAGGGAGGACTCAGTAGGTGAAGTCTCATCTCCTTACTGTGAGGTGGCAGGGCCACCACTGTACCAACGTGCCATCCAGTTCTGTATATTAAACACAAAACGTCTGGTTAAACTGTGGTAAAGAATTGACAAATCTTATTGGCAATTCCTATTTTAAACCAGTAAAGGGAAACATTGAGAATGAGCAGCATGCTTCATGATGATAGGAATCTGCATAAAAGTGTTTAATTATTTGCAGCTATAGTTGTCAACACGTCTGAGCGTGAGAGCCAACATCTTGCAGTGCCAGTAGGACTTACTGTTGTCTGTGTTACCTTTTGGTTGAAGGAGAGATACCAAAGAAGAAAATATAATGGTCTTTTTAGCCTTTTGTGGGACTCCATGATGACAGATCCTTTATACAGTACTTAAGATTAAGATCAGAAGGGCCGTGGCATGTTGCAGGGATGACCTGACCTTTTTAGAGTTGTAAATGGTCTCACGGTACCAAGGACAAAAAAACAAAACAAACATGACGGCCAACAAGTTATTAATTGATAAAACAAGATGCTTTTGCTCTATAGTTCAAACCAATATAAAATAAGCAAAAAAGTAATTCGAGAGACAGTCTGAAGAATAAGAAATTGCCTCTGTTTGCCTAAAGAAAATGTATATAAGGTTTTATATATTTTCTTGTTTTTAATCTCATAACTACTGTGCAGAAATAGGTGATTCACTATCAAGAATGAAAACTATTTTCCAGGTCTTTAGGGCAGCCATGAGCAGTAAAATCAGTAATCCAGCAAAACGTCCAATGTAAAGTTAATCTAATATTTGCCTTTGCTTCTTCCGTCTGATATGTTGAGTTTGATTTCTCTGTTAGTGCTGATAAGAGTTAATGAGTGAACAGTAAGAAAACATATTTGTAGAAAACCAAACAGCTCGGCAGAATAGCAAAGGTAAAAAGACGTGCAATTGTTAAATTTCCTGTGTATCCTTGGAAAGAGGAATTGGTGATCAGTCTGTTTCGGTAGTAGAAGGAGATTCCGGAACTGTGTGAGAAAGCAGTAATATTAAAGCAGGCTTGCCTTGCAAAGGTGTCAGAAGCGTGATAAGTCCTGTTTAAACTTTACCCAGAACTGAAAGCCATGTGTCAATAGGAACCCGTGCCTGAATACTGTGATCAGGCCAGGCAAGTATCAAATCAAAGCAATAAATCAAGCAGGAATCAGCAGCCCAAGAGAACGAGGTATAGTAAGTAACTCATTAAGTGCTGGTGGAATATGAGTCACTGAAGGAATGTGCATTTTTCTAACCTTGCATAAAGTCGAAGAGACCAAAATAAGTACAGTCTCAAAACCTGAGTGGACCGTGCAGCCTTTCAGGCTTGTCTGGATAGCTAATAATGGGGTGTCCGAAATTCTCTTCCAGAATGCTTGAAATACTATAAATAATTTGACAGTTTGTTATAGAGTCTCATGTGCCTTTGAAAGAGTGCTTACTGCATTTCAATTTGGATGTGGTTTCCTTATTTTCCTTCACTGTCCTCAAGTGCTTTATTCACTGTTTAACAAAGAATTGTGCCAAATCAGCTCAATCGAATTGTTTAAGCTTGAAGACTTGGATTACATTCTGACATAAGTGCAAATGTTCAAAACTTAAAAGGTTTAATTTACTGTTTAGGTGCAAGAATGTGCATCATGGATTTACTTTGCATCTAGTGTTTATTATGTGACTGTGCTCCAGATTTGATCAAACAGCAGGCTGCAGGTTTTTATTTCAGTCACTTACTTAATTATTAACTAATTGCTGTTGCTAAGAAAATCAACTTCTTTTGCATTTATTTTAAGTGACCTTCTTTATAAATTTCAGAAACCTTATTTTTTTACACCACTCACAAAATAATAGGATAGAACTGAAAACCAGTTAACTTTATCCCATTTAAACTGGTTTGTCCATCATCTACTATATAATAAAATGCCACTTTCTCTGTATGTGTATGTGTGTGTGTGTGTCTTCCCTCCGTGCCATCTGATTAGTCAGTTTTGCTTTGGCCTGATCGGTCAGCTCAGCTTTCGTTGCTCAGTGATGTGGATGATGACATGATACTTTAGGGGAGTGAAGTTTAGTTCTTCATTGTGACCCTTTTTTTTTTGTTTTACAAAAAAGGAGTTAAAACAGAAGCATTTTGACAACAACAAAGTAGATTACTGAGAGACGTTGGGTCTCTAAATACTAACGTGTTTGCAAGAAAATAATTGATGCTTTCACAATGGGTAATAAGGACCCATCAACCCACTAGTGGTGGTCAAAAGGTGGACAGGAGATGAACAAGGAACATGACTGAGAAAGGAAGAGCTGGGCAAGACAGTTTGAGACACATGAGGATGCTGGGAAAAGTCATAGGAGGAACATTGAAGGAATGTGTAGGGCAACCGTCGTTAAGACATGTGAGGATATTAAGAAAAACTCTATTTTTAAATTTATTCTGTTACCTCTCTTTGACAGGTGGGCATAGCTAGTAACAATATATGTTTCAAGAACATGTTTGAGAAGACAAAAGTGTTCTGTTTTTACATGCTTCTTGTGTTGGTTTGGCTTTTTGATTGAGTACATTGGTTTTCTTCCTACATCTATTAAGACATACTGGTGAGGTTGACAGGTGATTAAAAATTCACCCTTTTCTGTGAGTGTGAACAAAATGGTCCCTGTGATGGATTTCCACCCTGTTCGAGGCTGTTTCCTGCCTTGCTCCCAGTGCTGCTATGATAGGATCCAGCCACCATCCCCCTAAGCCTATCTCAAATGGTCCTGAAATGGATTAGGCAGGTTGGGAAATGTTATCTGTTATGTTAGATGGAGTGGGAGTTCTCAGGCTAAATAATCTGTGATTGTAACTGGAAGGCTGCTGGTTTGAATCTTGACAATGGAAGAAGGAATGCTACTCTGTTGGGCCCTTGAGCAAGGCCCTTAACCTGTGATCGCTCCAGGAGCACTGTACAAATAGCTTGCCCCCAGCTCCTCTCTCTCTCTGTTTGTTTCTGGAGAGTGAGCTTGGGGGTATGTGAAAATTGACAAATTCATAATACAAGAAATTGTATATGGCAAATAAAGTGAATTGTCATCATCATATTTTTATGTATTAAATTAACTCAATATGTGTATGTGGGTTTATTAAGTAAAACTGTGCCATTTTCATTCACTCAGATTGCCCTATATTTTGAATTTTATCTTAATTTTTTTAGCTGAGATCTACATCATTAAGTAGTCAATTTGTCTCTACCTATTACGGTTCAGCCAGAATTATTATGCCGGCTTACGTTTATTTTTTGCTTATTTAATTTTTTTGTTGTTATTTAATTTTACTTTCATCTTTGTTTTTTGCTTTCTTTCATGCAAAATGTTTTTCTTTAATCTTGAGTTCTTTAATGATTTCCTTCATAAATGTTATGTTTCTGTGTATTATGTGATGTTCTTCTATGTCCCTTGTGTTTTGTGGGTGGTACCTCAAGAGTCGGGGCAACTCAGGAGCAGCACCTGGAGCTTTTTCTGGAATATTGATGAGTACTGTTTTTTTGTTTTGATTTTCATAACTTTTGTCTACTTTGTCCTCTGTTTATTGATTTCTTCATATGAATTGTCTTTTCAGGACTGGGCTAACTAGGATCACTTTTTGGTAAATCATTTTGCTCTTTTTCAGCACTTTTGTTATTTCTTCTTTGTTAAATAAATATTTTCCCTTATAAAGATTTCTTGGTGGATTGTTCTCTTCAAACCAATGGTTTTTCATGGTTTCCTTTTTTCTTGAGGGACACTTTGAAATTGTTTGAACAATTAAAGTATGTGTAAGAGCTCACGTATTTCAGGTCTGTATAGGCCAAAACAGGCCATTATGGTTGGGGCTAAGCTCTTTGGGAAGAGGCCTATTCGAGGCAGGCAAAGGAGGTCTAACCTGGATAGTGAAGACTTTAGAAGGCCTCACATCCTCTCTCTCTTCTGAGTCCAGATCATAACACTACTGGGGTTGGTCACTTCTATAATTAGAAATTGATTAACCTCATGAAAACTTCTTTTATCACATTGATATATACAATGCCATTTTATAATAATAGTTGTTTAGTGTATTTATGGTGATTAAGGGTCTATCCCCAACAGGATTACAAAGCCTTTTATAGCTATGAAGAAAGAAACATGTTGGCCAGGCTTCAGTGAGAACTATGGTTTCTACTTCATCTTTTTGCAACATACTGCGACTAAACAACAGTGGAATATCTATTTCTTTGGCAATGATAATATGGACTTGGTTCTTTTAATTAATTTCTACTGCTTTGAGACTGCATGCTTTCAGTTCTTTATAAGAAATATGTAATAATTAATCAAGATTTTTCCTTTGTCTGTTTTTTTTCATAATAATGTATATGAACTGTTTGTGTCAATAGTATTTGTTTGTTTTCAGCCACCCAATTATTTCATTACTAGCTGTGCAACCTGACTAAGATGAGTTGAAATCTAAGTAATCAATTGTGATGTGTCATTTGTTGGAATGACAAATGCAATGCGTTTTATTACTGTTGGACAGAAACATAGAGAAAGACTATTTTATTAAGGTGGAATGACAGTTGCATTCTGTTAAATGCATTGTATTCATTGTGAATTCCCAGCAACCACTGTTAAGGGTTTGATGTTGTTTTACAATTATTGAAACTTTTAATTCAAATTTTAGAGCCAAAGAATTTCTGTACCATGGGGTAGTAATTTCATTTTTTTATCATTTATTATTCATACAATTAACTTATATTTATTTTCATTTTATAAGGATCCTGATTTTTTTTAATTTATGATGACTGAAGGATATTTAAAAGTCTTTGACAGAGCAACTGCAGAAATGTTTAAGGAAACCACACTACTCTCACTTCTACATATCGAGTTGTCCACAAATTCATCTTCTGACTTGATGTTTCCCCAAACTCTGAAGCACAATACAAATATCAATTTGAAAAACCATAACTGTTCAGGAAACTGCAACAACATTGAAAGATTGACTCTGTTAGATGAACATGTATGAACACCGGGCCTGTATACTGTAAACATTTTTAAAAGTTAATTTAATGCTAAGAATTTTTACATTTTCAGCCTCTGGTACAACAACTGGGACTGCTACCTTACAGCTGCCAGAATCTAGATTCTTTTCATAGCCTGACAAATGCCTGTGTGGAGTTTGCATGTTCTCCTCATTTCTATGCAGTTTTTTTCATGGATATTCAACTTTTTCCTCACATCCTAAAGACATGAACTCGGGTAAACTAGTATCAATAAACTGGATAAGTGTATGGGTGTGCATGAGTGTGCTATTTGATAGAATGGCATGTGGCCGGTGCTGGTTCTTGTCTGCCTGATGATAACAGTATACATTGAACAGATTATCATAGATGTACCATAGTAACCATCCCCATGGAATCTCCATCCTGGAACTTCCCACAGTAGAATTCTTCATGTTCACTTCTTATGTCATTGAACGTCTGTCTGTTTAAAACTCTCTACAGACCAACATGATTCAGGGTGCTAGGCAGAAAGGGAAACATAGGTATTCTATAACTGTAGAGCACATTCAGATGGTTTGGAGAATATCATATCTGCCCAAATCCCATTTGTTCTCCACTCACCATATCCCTTGCACACCCTACCCCCCCCCCCCACCTCTCACAGTCTTCAGTCCATCTCCTTCCTAGGAAGCTAACTAGTGTGAGTGAAAGTATCAGACAGGTGTAAATCTGGGCTCTCACTCCTCAGTCACACTGTCATTTATCACATCACTGTGGACTCTTCTGAATTCCTCTCATTCTTCATGAGGGCTTTAAGGTGCAAATCAAACAGGCTAGTGCAGTTCCCAGCTGCACCAACTGCCTGATTCTCCCACACTGCTTTTGTCATTAGTTTTTTATCGGCCTAGAAAGGCCTCTCCTTGTGTTGTCAGGATTCTCAGAAGTGTCTGAAATAACTTAACCTGCGCGAAGATAGGGAAAAGGGGAGTCGAGGCTGTCAGTAGCTCGTAGGAGAGATAATTTATTGATCTGTTAGCTCCTGCTGGGTTGGAGTGGTCAGGCTAATGATCTTCACACCACCACATATCTTCTGCAGGTGGCCCTTGCTGCACTCTGTGTACTGACTCACACGGCCGACCTGTCAAGTTTGCAGTGGCTAGATCACACCCTATGTGTTAGTTGGTGGTGTGACATAAGGTCAAAGGTTATGTCTCATAGCAGTTTCCTTCTAAGAGTAATTATAAAAATATGGCACTTACCTTAAAAAAACTCCAAAAATTCTGTATTAAAAAATCACTTTTTACAAGAATACTACTTTTTTGTATAAAAAAAAGACAGAATTTCAAACTAACATGGAAACACATTCACAATGCTTTCCTCATGAAATCTTCAGTGAATAAATAATAATACCATGTGCCTGATAGATGAACGGAAATGATCTTTTGATATATTTCAAAATAAATAGTTTAAACGTAACATGAAATAGCTCTTACAGAAAATGTAGGATTTGTTGAGCACAAGAACTCTAAACACTGAGCCAAAAATCAGGAACCTTTAGTTAGGCTTTTAATACCAGAAATGCACCAATAACACACAGAAAACTCTTTAATGTTCTTATCTTGGATAATCTGGGAATGAACCCATATTAACTTTACAGTATATGGTTGGGCCGATGACGTCAGCCACAGCGAACATGGAAAATATTACTATACCAACCAGCACACTGTAGCCCCTAAAATGGTAGTGTTCAAATACAGTACAATCAGAATGGCACTGTAGAGAATGCAGAAAAAAATGTAAACTTTTTCATCAAAAAACTAACATCTGAAACTTATTCCCTGAGGTGAAAATCCCCCAAAAATGTTTTACCTGTTATGGTTTATCTCACAAAGTGGCTAAAGTCACGCAGGTGGTGCAGTGGTAACACTGCTTCCTCGCAATAAAGAAATCTTGGGTTTGTGTCTCGGGTTCTCCCTGTGTTGTAGCGCTCTGAGAAATGAGAAATGTGCTATATACTGTAAATGTAAAGAATTATTATTATTAAAGTGGTGTGAGGCCTTCAGAAACAGCCAGGGGAGCAGGTCTGAATCTCACTAGCCTGCCTAGAGGAGGTACACCAGAAGGCAGTCTAGAGACAAAAGTTAAAAAAATATGCTATGAAATATGTCAAAAAACACTCACAATGCCCAGAAAAGGAATCACTGTCAACCCATACAGAGCAAGGCAATGAACAAACTTTTTAAAAGAAAGTCTTATTGGATGAATCGGAAAAATACAACAAAATAAGCAAAAAAAGACCTGCCTAAACAGGCAATCCAAAGCAAATGAGACCAAATATAAAATTCACAGGAAAGTCCATGTAATATAAATAAAAAATAGTTAATAGCCTGAGATCAAATTCAAAGAAAACACAATCCTTATAAATTCCATGAAAATCCAGCAGAGCACTTTGAAAATGAACCACTTTGGACTTTAATTCCCAGCCTGCTTTTACAGACCAAGGGGCGGTCCCTTATCATTGATGGATAGTTAGCTCTGCCTCTTGGGGCTTCACCAGCAGTATACATAAGAGAACAACAAAACACACATAGACACTGCAAAATAGCTAAATAGTATAAAATTAAAAGACATAATTATTATAAAACTAATGGACAACAAAGAACAGTAATGAAAAGTGGACAAAGAAGATGAAAAAAATCAATTTAAACTTAAGCCAGGGGGAGGAAAGTGAGACCAGAAGATAAGACATAATTTGTTAAACCTAACTAAATTTGCACTAAAGGTTCTGTCCTATCTGCGGTTATAACCCAAATTAGAAACCAAAAATGAAAGTCAAGAAAATCAGAACAATATAGTATTTAGCTAGAAAACACTGACCAAAACACACATAACAAAGATTCAAAGTTCTATCCACAATCTCGGCCAACCAGAATGCATGACCCTGACCTTAATGCTGTCACGTTGATGACGTCATGCACCACTCACTCGTGGTCATCCTTGGGGGGAAAAAACACCACAACCATATACATGAAATTCCACAAGATGATGACACCCATAAAGAAACAATAATGGCAGTAGTCACTTGTAACATTAAGAAAAACACTTTGAAAGTGAACATAATCTTATATTTAGATTTCCTTATGTGAAAACACATGTATGAAGCAGGAAAATTCTGAATAAAATTTCAAAGAACCCAAATCATAGCAGCTGAAAGGTGATAGTCCAGTCTTATAGTATACAGTGTAGCAGTGTTTCCCAAACTCGGTCCTGTGCCCCCCCTGTGGCTGCAGGTTTTTGTTCCAACCAGCTTCTGTTTTTAATTAAATTCCCAAGTTCTGTGTTTTGGGAACAATACAGAAATTAGAAAACTAAGCTTGGTAAAATATATATATATGTTAAAATGTACCAAGCAGTCATATAGGAGTAATGTATATTTTTCTTTTTAACAATATTTTCATCTTGATTTTCATT
>JANRMT010062848.1:13884800-13896544 GCA_026402145.1 Polypterus bichir lapradei | reverse complement strand
CCCCCCCAGCTGAGCATTACAATGTGAAGCGGCCTACCCCGCTAGGGTAGTCCTGTCCCGGGAGGGACTGTCTGCTCTGACCAGACCACGGCTTCTTCCTATGAAACAAGAGCAGGAGAATAACAGGGAGACATGGCACTTCTGTTTAACAACCTCCCCGATTCTCACTGGACAGTCTCGCCATAAGTGGCCCGTCCGATGGCATTCATAACACAGCCTCCTCCCTTTTTGCAATGTCCTGCGGGACTTGAAGCAGGCTGGTAACGTCTCCGTTGCCCTTTGTCCAGCTGGGGGCGGACTAACTCCCCGCCCACGCGGAGAGCGTCCCCTCCACTCACACTCTGTGTTAGGAGCTCCCTGCTTTTCCTGCGGGATCTCCTTTTCTTTCTGGGGCTTGCTTATAGTTTCGGTCTCCCTATGAATAAGAGAGAGACCCTTTACTGTCTGCACCCCTTTGGTTTTAAGTGAGACTGGTGCCGATGTCTTAAGGTTCGGGACCACTCATAAGCCAGCACTATCCTGCTGCTCCGACGGCCCCTCTCCTTCCACCGGACACTTGGTCATCACGCCTACATCAACTGTGGGACATGAGATTACTTGGCAGCCAATACTAGACAATCATGCTACCCTTGTAATCTGGGTCCCGACTTCATGTACGGTACTGGATTTACCCACCTGTACCGCCGAATCTATCATTTGTGGCAACTCCTGTCCAAAGCGGCGTAAATAATCTTCTACCTGCCTTAAGGGTGCCTCAGCCAATGCTCCCAACTCCTCTATTATGTTTTTAATTGAGGTGATGACCTGAAAAAATCTCTGCACAAGTTGTATTAATCTTTCCAGTTCCTGCACATTAAAGTTACTGTTTTGATCGGCTGGAGGCAACCTTGGCTTTTCGAACGCCCCGCCTTCTAGCCGCGAGCCGATAGGTTTCTCCTGCGCCTGAGCAGTTGGGTTGTGCATGGCCTTTTGGGACTTGGAGTTCCGGAGATTAGCTTTAAGCCGACCGCCTGACTCAATTTCTCGGTGGATTGATTGATCACTCCTCGAAACTCCTTACCTTTAATTGTGGCATGCGATGCTTCGTCCGCCTTCCCCTCCCTTTTTGGGAAAACTGCGTCCGTCAAGGTGTCTTGACTCCAGCCTACGGACCGTGGTTGACCTTCTCCTTCCCGTGAAGCTTCGGGGCTGGTCACGTGTACGTGGCTGTCCGACCTCATGCGGAAGTCTTTCGTGCTTTTGTTCCCCTCGGAGAGTGCACAGCCGTCTTCGGGATGACTTGCCGTTTTTATTACAACCTGGGTGTGCGTCATCTACAACGTATGAGCAGGGGACAAAATGGGTTATTTTAAATATGTTTTCAATCCCTCCCCGGCACATACCTCATCTTTGTTATCGCCACCCAGAGAAATGTTTCCCCGTAAGGCGGTGTCGCTCTGTTGCTCCTTATGGACGCAGGGGCTGTCGTGCATCTGACTTCCTTCAGCACCATCGATCGATTTAATTTTTTTTCTTCCCCATGATGGACTGGTGAAAAGAAAAAGGTTTGGCGGGTGCATGTGTCGCTGTCTGGGGTTCTGTCCACGTTAATTTTAAAGATTTTCTGACCAAATAGATTGGCCAGAATCCTGCCGACTACGCCACTTGTGGACACTAGAGGCGCTGTTGCCCCGCTGAACCCAACAGACAGACGCCCAAGACACATGTTTAAAACACCAAGAAGATTATTTAATAATATTTCTTCAATAATAGTGCACAAAGTACCGCACACGCCACAATTCTCTAATAAATCAATAACAATAATCAATAATAAATAATAACCACTCCTCCACTCCCAGCAGCTCCATCTCACTTTCTCCCAACTCGGCTCAATCTGCTGGTTTTCCCATAGTCCTTTTAAAGTCCATGACTTGAAAGAATTCTTTCTCCGGGTCAAACGCCTTCTTCAAATATCCCGGAAGTACTGTAAGTTTCTGTCCTCGTGACTCTGAAGTACTTCCAGGTTAGCGTCACCGTAATAGTCCCCGGGTTTTTGGTGTACTCCCCCTGGCGGCACCCACAGTACCTAACAGGGCTGAAGAAATGGACTCCATGTCCCATGCTGCCCTGCAGGAATCCGGGGAGCCATTTCCATCTAGGGGAGCTGCCATCTAGCGTCCCGGGGGATGTAGTGCCCTGAAAAAGGCTCTTTCTTTCAGTTGAGGGACGTCCCGACCAGACTGAAATGCTGGCCGTCCATCACAAATGTTTTGTCTTTCCAACTGCCAAACAATAATCTTGTTTAACAAGCTAACAGATATATGGTCAGACTCAGTGGACAGTCTACTTTAATGATAAAATTCACAATTAAATATGACTCCTATTACCTTCACATTTGCATTTATTTGCTTAGTAGACACTTTTATCCAGAGCCACTTACAAACCATATGGCTGTATGGCTGGTAGGCTTTTTGGGAAACAAGAATTACAAGACAAGTTTACAAATTGATCACCACCAGTGAAGAGTTCCAGACCAAAATACAAAAGTGTAACAGCTACTAACAGACTGAAATTCAACAAACAAGAAACTCTTCAAATGCCTCTTAAACACATTGAGGGAGTCAGATATTTGAATGTAGGTGAGCAGCTTGTTCAACCAGATAGGATCTACAAACAAAGAGAGTCTGGATTGAAATTGGATGCCACATAGAGATGGCATCACCAGGTGGCATTCGTTAACAGATCTGAGTGGTGAAGATGGAATGTAGGACACCTCTCAAGTGTCTCCGTATATATAGGCGCTGACCAATTGACTACTATATAGGCAAGCCTCAAGGATTTGGGCACAACACTCACTGCTGCCACGATCCAATGTAGTGATCTGAGGAGTGACATGTGCCCACTTAAGTTGGTTGAACACCAGATGTACCACTGCATTTTGAGCCATCTACAGCGACTTGTTCCAACATGCCAGTACTCTTTCCAGCAAGGAGATGAGGTAATCCAGGCATTACAAGACCAAAGCCTGGATCTGGAGTTGTGCCACATATTCTGTTATATTGTCTGATCTTGTTATGTTGTATAAAGTAAATCTGCAAGACCAAGAAACCACAGCAACATGGTCCTGGAAGGACAGCTATTCATTAATCGTCACCTTAAGGTTCCATATAGTCTTGGCAAGTGTTATCAATAATGGACATAGATGAACAGAGATGGGGTACTGAATAAGACAGATGATTTGGGAAAACAAGAATGTTAATTGTTGCCAGGCTGAGTTGGAGTTGATGTTCCTTCATTAAGGCTGCAATATCAGTGAGACATACAGATATTCTAGCTGATACCATGTGGTTCTCCAGAGGAAACAACAGGTGTAGTAGTGTAATATTGGTATAGCACTTACTTTATAAGAAAAACCATGGGACATGATAATAAGGCCTAGTGAGGAGGTGTAAAGAGAGATGAGGAGGCGGCTCAGCACAGATCCTAGGGGCATTTCTGTGCTTGCTTGGAGTGCTCTAGAAATAACTGCTGACAAATAAGCCTCTCTTGGTTTTGTCTCCTTCCCTTAATATACAGAGGAAGACTACATGCATTAATCCATTTTATATAGCTACTCATCACTTTGACTGCATTAATGCAACCTTCAAAATGGATACCTTTAAATTGCACATGTTATGGCAGTTTAAAACAAACATTGTGATGGAAAATAATATGTGTTGGATATGAGCGTGATTTATTCATGCATGGAAGATCAATCTGTTTACAGTGAGACAAGCTTCAGTTGCTAAAAACCTAACCTTGAATTCAAGCATCTCTAACCCACATTAACAAGTTAATATATTAGCTTAAAGAAGGGCTCCGAATATGTCTGTCAGACCGTTTAAGATTGCCCATTTGACAGTTCACATACCATTTTTCAGATTGATTAAGTCAGCAAAGTTTTACCATATTGTCACTCTACTATTGGTAACAATCACAATTATTTTGATGAATCAGTGGTGGCAATGATTCTTTGATGATGTTTTAGTTCTTCAAGCAACAAAACAATGCAGCCCACCTCACTCACAGAGACAGTGACAGATGTGAGAGCTTTGAGAGTCAAAATGTAATACGAGTGATTCTCAAAATAGTGGGACCAGACTCAGAGCCCCCTCAACATGTGATGCCAGTTCTTGTCCTGAAGCTCTTGAAAACCTAAAATACACTGAAAGATGTATGTTCTATATATATTAGCAGAACCTATTTGTCCAGCCGTGCACGTTTTAAATCAATTTTGTGCATAGCAAATTCTTTGGAAGGCAAGAACCTTGAAGTAAAAACACATACATTTTTTCAATGTGGGAGAAAAAGTATCAATATTACCATGGCCATGGAAAGAAGGCACGTACCACACCCAGAGATTGCCCTGACCAAGAATCAAATCCAAGTCCAGGAATTCGTGAAGCAGCAGTATAAACTGCTGTGCTTATTTGCTACCCCATCGCAAAAACGTTTTGTACAAATTTGGTTTTCTATGGCTTCCTGAGAACAGCATGCTATGTGGTCTCCTTTAGAACTTCTCATACAGCTTTTCAAAACATAGAGTATATTTACAAATTTATTCAACTGAACATTCAGTGAATCATCAGTTCTCACGGCATGACGTTCTCAATTTATTTTCAAAGGACGCTGACATGCACAAATTGTTGATTATCCTCAGTCTTCTTAGAACTTGATATTAAAGTTGTATTCAGGGTAAGTTAATGAGTGCTGAATCTTGAAATTGAGAAGGTCAATGGTGGTAATACTAAGCATGAGATTTAAATGTCACAAAGGGAAACCCCTTAAATAATATGTGAGGTAATGAATATAAATGTTTTATTTTTAACTGCAACACATTTATCTTAAACATAATGATCCTAATCTGGATTATACGATACGATACAGAGAGTATGGACCATAAGCAGGTTAGTTTTCTTTGAATTTCTTGAAGTACAGTCAGACAAGAACGTTTAGTTTTCTTGTTTTATGTGTTTTTGTTATCTTCATGTTGCTTTTAGGATAAGTATTGGAGCTGAATCACTGAAGATATTTCTACTTTCAGCAGCCTTATCTGTTACTCAAAGTCATTTGCTTTAAGAAAGTATGGAAAGAAGTCCTAAAACCTGGTAGTGGCACTTCTGTATTAATGGCACAGCGAAAGCAAATGTTGTGAAAAGTATAATTCCCTCAGTAATTTAACTGATTGTTTATAACTGTTTATGTTTATAACAAAATGTTTATAACAACCCTTGACTGTGTCTTCTTCACCACTTTTCTTACTAATTTTCTATCTTATATTAACAGTGTAATTGGCCCTTTTTACAAAATTTCAGAAATGACGCATTGTCAACGCCTTGTCTGTTTCCAGTTAATTAGCCAGTAACAGATCGTGTTTATTCTACTTCGCTAATTTCACTTCCAGTAATCATTTTTTACAATGTAAGAAGTATTAAAAAAAAAACTACACAACAATACAAGCAAACTGGTCAAAGACGATACACTTCATGGAGGAATTCCTTTATAAATTAATAAGGTAGGTTTGTTAACTTTCATATACCAGTAGGCTAACAGTTTCAGCTAAACTGTTTTAATATTTGACGTTAGCTCAGTTTCGACATATGTCAGTATATTGTAATATGGAATAAACAAGGTAAATAAGATGTAACCTTATAAAATAACTATATTTGACTATATTTGACTATATATAAACTATATTTGTTTACATAGTGACCATTTATCGTGCTACTGTATCAAAAGTTTTTCATGTTTGTTTTATGCAAGTTATTAAAATTCCTGACATGAAACATTAAGATGTACAGCATTTATAACTTATATTATTAGTCAGAAAAAAAATTAATCTAATCACATTGCAGTTGTATATACTGACCATGAAAAGGTGCTACTGCGTAGTTGTGTTCTGTTGAGAAGAGACTTGCTGTGCCATCAGTGCAGACTCTGAAACTTTAACTTCAAGGCAAGCATTTGCCTTTTAAAAAGTTGATTCCAATGTCAGTATGTCAGTATGACTCCAATCTTGTCTGAGCTATAAATACACGTCATCAGTATTAGGGCAGTATTCCATCTTTATTTTAAGCACCAGCCACAAGCGTAAATGCCATCATTGCATATAAAAAATGAGGTCCTTGATGTCTTATGATCACTTAGATCCATTTTCTTCACTATGTTTCATTGGTGGGAAAGCTGTTGAAACTCATATTAGGTTGTTTTTGTTTAGTATTTGAACACAGAGGGGCATCAACTTCAAGATTCTGCCATTCCTTAGGATAACTGAAAGCAATATTACTCATCAGCAAAGCTCCCTGGAAAAAAATACAGAAGTATGTAAAGGGCTAATTATTTATCTTGAAATATATTGTTTTTAGGCTTGCACTATGAGCCCAGGCTTTCCAGAGTTATTCAGCCCAAACAGTAAAAAACTGATATGAAAATTCCAGTAGCATTTTATCCCTTAAAGGTAATAAAAGAGAATAAAGCAGATCAATTTGAGAAGTGCATCACGCACAAGACATTACTCTGATCAGAATGGGGCTTAGCAGCACCTTGGTGTTCATTCATTACTGGAAACCTTAGGTGTGCTCCTTCCACTGCGTGGAATACAAACTACCAGCAAAATGCCCTTAACAACATTACAGGCCCCCGGGCAAAGCAGTGCACTGGGGATCCTACCTACAAAACCATTCAGCAAGTCACAACATACTTAGATTAGCATGGGGCCCCTATGCTCATGGGGCAACTGCCAAGCGTGCCCATGCGTTAAGACGGCTCTGAAGATGCCCTGCTTCCAAGAAGCTCGGAGTCATGGTGTCGGAAGAACAGATACGTAAAAAATATTTTTTTTCGGTTCTTTGCTGGCCTCACATTGTGCAGCAAACACTAGGGTGCATGGTAATTAGTGCTCACGCAGTGTGTGTAGTCTACATGTTTTGTCAGTGTTACTGAGGATTCACTTTTTTCACTCAGTTCAAAACTTGAAGTGTTGCTGTTTCTATTTATGTAATTCATAGGCAAACATTTTGTTATGAGGAGAGGTGGTTGCAAGGCACTAAGTTTACTTAACATTTAAATTTATTTAGCTGTATTTTGTAGGATGAAGATAATGTTAGAGGGTATCACAATGATCTGATGCTAATCTAGACAGACCAGGAACCAGCATCCCATTGTTTGATTCATTGTTTGTGGTGTAAAAGCTGCATGAACTTTCATGTTTAGCCATTAGCGAAAAATGAACAGATGTTATCAGAGAGAACTCTGAATTCAGATAAAAAAATTCTAGTATGGGCCTACCAGAATTTTCATGCTAAAAATGCTACTGGTGACTTTGTATTTTATTTTTAAAGTTATATAGAAAAGCTGTCACCTTTTTGAATCATCCCTTAATGTATTACTGAAAATCATAAAAAAAAGGATTTGGAATATGACAAGGAGAAAAACAATAACGGGTGCTGAATTAAAGATATAATGATTTTTGTAATGGTTTGCTAACTAAAGCATAAGAAATCCCCTTTAAGTTTATTTATTTCCTAAACATCTGTGCCAAACAAGCATTATATATATATATTCAAATGTTCAAATGTATCTTAAATGAAAGGAAATGGATCGTATCAGTCTTGATCTTTACAACCTTTAGGGTCTAATTTTAAAATTTTGACACAGGCCCTTCAAAATGTTTCACTTCAGCATCTCTGAGTGGAATCTGGGATGGGAAAAGGGATCTAAGACATGATTTAGCAGTTTACTCCCAATATTTGCTCTGAAATTTTACGCCACATTTCGAAGCCGAGCTGAGAAGTTTCCCAAGCCCTGGGTCTCTGGACTAATGTACGACATGCAGGCTAAAGCTGGAAGATCAGCACCACCCCTGAAGCCAGACAGCTTCCATCCTTTTAGAAAGGTTTTTTTTTTTTTTAAGTCTCGAGTTTTGTATGCCAAGACAAAGGCAAACTACTAAATTGGCAAAATCGTGAAAGGCACTTTTAAAATCAATTGTTTAGTATGCAAACTCATTGACATTCTAAATAGCCTGGCTACAACTTCCCAGTTTTCTGTTAAAGGCCTGGGAAACCAAATCTTTGCAGTCCACGTTTATAACCACTACAAGGTAGAATATAAGATGCTATCCTAATGGCATTTAAATGCACAAAATGCCAACTTGGCATGAAATTCCTCTCATCTCATCTGTTAAAGTTTCTGCAGTGTCTACAGTACACTTTTGCAGGAATTACAGATGTAACTGAAAAATAATTCTAAAACTTTTGGTCTGGAAAATTTCCAGAATTACAGTTTATGTGTATCAATCATTATAGTTATTAGCAAAAAGATATATTAATATCTGAAATAGATTAATTTTATTCAGACCATCCAACATATAATATACTGAAATCAACATCACTATGTATATTCAATAACTTGATTCTGTTTATTCTGATTTACTGAAACCCTCAGCTTAATAGCTATGATAAGTGCACTTCTTAAAATAAATGCTTCGAGGACTTGTGATTGTGCAACATATTTCTCATATTCCATAATTCTGTGAATTATGATGCCAAACACCAGCTTATTGGCCCTAAAGCCCGTAGGGAAATATGAACTAAAACAGCCCCATTTACAAGGGCACAGAACATAATTTCAATACCTGTGCATGAAATGAAACCAGAGAATGTGCAAAATCTGAAAGGGGGAAAAAGCCAAACATTACAGTCAATGACGCCAATAAGTCAGGAAGGGCACATTTGAAATGCACTGTGCTCATTCTGTAATCTCACACACAGAAAATAAATCTGTTTACAAATGAAACCATTTCTAGAGTCACTTGTAAGCATATGAAAAATATAATTTAGGTATTAATTTGATTCTTACAGAATACAAAAAAAGTCTATTGATCATTACTCTTAAGGGCATTAAAATGGTACAAAGGATAAAAACGTTGTTATATATGCATAATTCTCTTGATGACATCTAAACTTATTTTCAGCAAAATACCCATGACATTACCTTCGACTGGATTAAGTGGATTTAAGAATTGTGTTATATTACAACTGCTACTGCATCTCTAGGAGAAAGAAATAACAAATGCATTCATTCCTTTACCTAACTTGGTTATTGAAGTAAATGGTTGTAGGATGCCATGCTAAAGTTTATAGTCACTGCATTGAGTGGAGATAAAATTAATAATTTGCAATTAATTATTTTACAGTATTTGTAAATAATGCAAATAAAGTATTGCATATTGTGATGATGTGGCTGTGTTTGCAATCAAAGGTATTAAATATAAGAAAACAATATTTACCTGCTGTAGTATAGTATAGTATAAAGCTTGAATATGCTAAATCCAGTTCAGGGTCACTGGGACAACTGCTTATTTTAGCAGCACTGGGGTGCAAGGCAGGAGCCACACTTGGGTAGAGTGCCAGTCTCATACAGGACACATCCACACACCCACCCACATTCACTTATGTAGGGCAAATTGACAGAATCAATTCTGAAGCACCCACAGAGAGAGAGAGCGAAAACAGACTCTACAGTGTGGTTATTACACCCAGCACTGTGATGCCAGGAGGCAGCAGTGCTGTGTGGCACTCTGCCCAAAAATAGCATAGTATAGTATAGTACCGTATAGTATAGTATAGTACAGTATAGTATTAGAAATATATTTAATGTTATGTTCTGTTAAACCACCTAATGATCCATATTTCACCATGGTGAACCAGACCCTTGTAGGAACCAAACCTATTGGAAGCCACGCCATCAAAGAGAAAATTCACAAACACAGCTGCTGTGACATTGAGCTCATGAATTTGAGATGTAGGAGGAAACTGGAATCCAACACTCTGACTTACTCAGCCACAATCTCTCAGATTAGTTCAGTTTACAGCCAGTAAATAGCAGAGCATGCAAAAGAAATTGACTACTCAGAGAAAAACATGACACAGAACGTTTAAACACCACACAGACATTGTGCAGTTAGGCAGCATCACTAAACAGGGCATTACTGCATGTTTAGCACTGCTGCTGTTCCCACTATGTGCAGACATTCTCATTGTGAAATGACTACATTTAAATGGAAATAAATAAATAACAACAATCCAGTTCTTACTACTTGATTAATATGTACAGAAAGGAAAAAAAATAATTAAGCTTTGCAAACTCAACAGCATGTAAAATCCATATATTAAAATATTTGCTCGGCTTTACAATTACAGCTACAGTTTTAAGTTTCAAACAAAGAAAATGTTACCAATAAAATTGATGGTAGAAAAATAATTTAAATTACATATCCATTTATAACCAACTCTCCACAGTATTAAAAGAATTTGTACTGAGCAGACTGTATATTGTATATGAACATTTCAGCACGGCATAAATTTAGAAACAAATAAGCACCAAAATATGTTTGAACAGGACACTTTACCTTCAAAGACATTTGTCCCAGTGAGTAATTGAAAGTGAAAGATGTGATTACCAGAAAGACTGCCAAGCTAATCAAGCTTGTTTTTTTTTAATTATTCTGTGGGGTTATGACCCAAGATGGCAGCTGGCTGATGTACTTATACTTCGCAAATATGCATTCAAACCAGGAAGTTGCTGGAATTCTTAATTAATATTTTTGAATCATGAAGTGTTTCGTCGGTGGGCTGTAATCGAAAGGCTAAATATCTTTATGCTGTACATCTGGAAAATCATTTTCTCTGAAGTTTTTCCTTTTTTTTCATTAACTTTTCGTGAACAGGAGTCGAGTAACTGTTTTGCAATTAAATCACTGTTTGTCTGTTTATATTTTTGCCATATGTTTACCAAATACTTAAAATCTAAAATGTTCTCTTCAAATTCCTTATTTCATATTATTCCAATAACTATTTCAGTATCAGTAACTGTTAACGTAACTGATTCATTTTGTTTCAGTCTTAAATGTTTCAATTATTTAACTGCTCGTCAACACATAATACAGTTCTTTGTGTAGTATAATTAAGAATAAAGTAATATAGTAATAGTTATTAGTGTATAAATGTACGAGCTGCTTCATAGCCCAGCTAATTTATTCTGTTTTTTTATTTTTTAAACATGTCTGTACTTTCTTTAAAAAAAAAATCTCAGATCTCGTCAATACATAATTTTACTTACAGTCGTGATTAAATAACAAATTCAAAGAAAAATGTAGTAAATAGAAAGAAAAATATATGAACACAGTCTCATTAATCTCTGTGAATGCCCATCCATATTCTTTAAGGAATTCTTTATGTGTTACTTTCATTCGGGCGACCAGGCAATTTCTAAGAGCAGAGCTATATGGGTCGTAACTAGTTCGCAGTTTATTTCGTAAAAAGATGTATGCTAAATGAAATGTAATAAATGTATCACAAATTGCCAGTACGGTTGTAGCGATGCCGCCTTCGAGGTCCAAAGTCTTGAGTTTAAATGCCAGCCCGGCCACCATTTCGGTGCAATTTGCCTATTTTACCATCGTTTATTGAAGGATCATTTTTCGTGGGTTCTCTGCTTTCCACCCACTGTTCAATCGTAAAGCTATTTTGATCTGGCAGGAGTGCTGTGTGTGGCTTCCCTGATACGAATAGGTACCCAGTTATGACTTACCCTGTGACTTATGTTATAGACTTGGGGTGAGTGGAAGAATGAGCTTAGTTTATACAATGCCATTATAGAGATTAGATAATAATAATAATAATAATAATAATAATAATAATAATAATAATAATAATAATAATAAT
>JANRMT010062848.1:13852374-13884584 GCA_026402145.1 Polypterus bichir lapradei | reverse complement strand
AGAAAGAAAGAAAGAAAGAAAGAAAGAAAGAAAGAAAGAAAGAAAGAAAGCATAACGCTTGTACTCGTATTTCATGTACATTCAAAGGGCAAGTTTAATTATCAGGAGAGGTAAAACGTATTGAATAAAAGGTAAATACGAGTTTATCTTTGATATTGCTTTTTGAAACAGTACCGACAGCAGGTGTTTAATTATTTAAGCATTTTATGGTTTTTATGGTAATAAAACAATTGTGTCTCCGCTCAGTAAACGGAATGCTGAAAAGTATTCCAAGTAAAGAAATATGGGGTCATCAAAGTCCAAGGCATAGCCTTAGCAGACTATGCTGTTATGATTAGAAAACTCGGAAAATATTTCGGTAATAATATGAAAGGCAGAGAGACGCAGGTGCGTGTAATGTGTGCTCTCTCTCTCTCTCTCTCTCTCTCTCTAATTTGCTCTTCATTCTGTCTTTAAAAGTGCAGGTGCACGTTTGGCAGATCCACATTCTTACGAAGCCGAGATCTTGGGCGCCTTTATCTATTTCATGCCACCGCCTTCTATCTATAAAAGTAGTACCTGGCAATGGTTTTCTCTAACCACCAATTCATCATAAGAATCATAATTTTCAAGTCCCCCCGCATCCTGCCGATGAAACACACACACACGCCCGCGCACACACATACAATGCACGGGTGGGTGTGTACGCGTTTAAATTACTGTTACGTATCATGAATTTCGATAAGGCGTGTAAAGTTTATGTTTTCTACTATTTAAAACTGTAATTGCACATCTAGTAATAAATGATGCGGTCTAAAACAATCTATATGGCATTTCGCAGTAGAAAATTGTAGTAATTATCAAAAATAAGCTTCAAATGCTTTGTCAGGAATGGAAAGGAGTCATAAAATAATTTAAGTGCATTTTTACAACAAGAATTAGAACTTGTTGCATAGTAAAAGCGTATAACAAGCCATTTCATACAGCGATCATTCTATTTTAAATAAACGACCGACTCCTCTCGTCTACCAAGGCAGCCCATTTAGCGATGAAGATACTGTTATCAGACGTTGAAATAGTTCGGTGTTCTGCTTAGACCACAAAGTGGTTAAGACGTGAATATGTTAAATAAATACATTCAAATGTAAATAAACTGAAAATTGTGGACCAGACCTGGACTCCGTTCCAATATAGCCTTATGTATTTTTTAAAAAATAAATCAAGAGCTCTAATTAACATGGCTAGAAGATAGGATTACTGACTGATTCGACGTTTGGGGGGTTTGACATAATACAAACAAACAATTTTACAAGTTCCAGAAGTCTGAATTTCCTCCTATAGAAACAAGGCAGTATGCAGGCTGCTAGGATGGGGGGTGGGATGGAGAGGGACGGGGGGCAAAGCCTCGGAGACATCTGTAAACTATTAGCAGTGAAACTTCAGGTAGCCTAGGAAAGCACATATGCTGCCCACATTACACCTAAAATTACATTTCCACAACTTTACTTACCCAAATAAACAATTACACACTACATACATTAGCTCGAAACTACAAAAACACAGAGCAAGAACAGGTACAGAAACGGAGGTTTATTTTCTGTTCAGTCCTTTGTGGGATTTAAATGCATTGCTCGAATAAATTCGACTTTATTTAAAGAAAATAGATTAGTCCAAGCAGCACTGTCGGACGAAATGTGCTTTTAAAATGTATGATAATTCTTAATGCCACACATTTTTATGAAGCTACTGGCCTCTAATCCAGTCTATACATAAATCGCACGCCTTTAAAAATGTCTAACAGTTAAATTGCATCACAATGTGCTCTATAATAAAAACAGGCGCACGTGGCTTTGTATTCGATAAAAACAAATGACAAAAATAACAGACTTCTTAAACCGAGCATTCAGTTGAAATGGTAAGTAAATAACGGAGGAAGAGAAGTGAAGCAAATGCTGATTCTGCATCTAATCAATGCTTACACTTAAAACATATTTTTCCATGTTTGCTTAAAATACATTTGAGGGGAAAAAAAAATTAAGAGTCCTGTGAGTGATAAGGCAGCTTTGCTTTCATTCCAAGTCCCCCTTTTTATTCTTGTGACTCTAATACTGAAAGTGCTTATTAGCCAGGAAAGCATTATATATAGAAAGGAATGAACCTATGTGCATAAAAATCCATTGGTTTGAAAAATGTACTTTCCGTAATGTATAATGCGGATTCAGAAAATATGTGGTTATGTATAATAAAAATGAAGTAGATTTTAAGCACATTTTAAAAATATTTGTACGTATAGTTTGATACTTTTACATTCACCTACTACAGCTGATTTTACGTTATGTTATTTTGCATGCCAGGATTAACGTTTAAAGTGGGTTAATTGCACGCTGTAAGAGTTCATTTATCCCGGTGATTGCTGTGTATCAGTGTCTAAAGTATGCTGCATAATGGCTCTTGGGAGTTACATATAGCATCAACTGTATCTGATTTAAGGTGAACTCTTCTAATGTACGCATATAATTTCAGACTATAAGATTGGATGTACTAAAGAATAAGCACGGGGGATATTTTTAGCATGTTAACAGTCAGTAAAGTTTCTTGGGACGATATAACTATGGTTATTAAAAACGAACGAATGAGTTAAGAAGCATCTCCTCTTTGAAATAAACGTTGATTGTTTATGTTCGTCTCATCTGTAATGAAGAAAAACCGTACATTGCCGAGACTGGAATAAAAAAAGCGTGTTTTTATGTATAACACATTTTTCAAGGCAATATATGTAGGCAACTAAATGAAACGAATCAATACCTTCAAAATCAGTTATATCTACACTACTCACCGCTACATTATAAATATTTTACACAACCACAAACAAAGTTTTGAAAACGCATATTCGCTTAGAAGGACACATTTTGGAAGGAGGGTGAAAACATCGGGGTTGGGGGTGTACTTGTGGGGGGCTCAGCATTTTGAAAATCAGTGCTTCAAATAAAATAAGCCATCAGTGCAATAGACATTTATCCAAGTCTGAACAGCAAAAGTACAAGCTATGATTTTTATTATTACTATTACAACAATGAAAATTATTATTATTATTATTATTATTATTATTATTATTATTATTATTATTGACGTGATTCCAGTCTAATTTTTACTTGTATTATACAGTTGTGTGCCTCAGTTAAACACCTAGTATCATATGCCTATTACAAGAAGGCGATACCCAGTTTATCAGCTATACTGACATTTCACCAATAAACTTGAACCACACGAGCACTCCTTGCACTCATTGGATTGCGGCAACAGAACGGACAGTCGCTGAATGGCGCTCCAAAGTGTGGCCCACAGAAATGTGCGACGTAGAGGTGACACGCTCTTCTAGTCATTTCACGTTCGTGATGCTACCCTACCTGCTACGAAGGAAAGCAGATTTATTTGGTGAAGCCCACAAGACGATTTATTTTTCGCATAATAAAATAATGAATCAATTTACTAGTATGTCCTATAAGAAATGTTAACGTTTCTTTTATAATTTTCCGTGTATTAAACACACATCTTGTGATTTTTATTTTTTCGTACAATTTATTCATAATTTTAGCAGTTTCCAAGAAAGTATTCATTATATGCGGAATTATCAGAAACTATTCGTAATGAAAACTGCGAAGAAACAGGGGGCGTGACTGGAAATTAAGCATTTTAATGTTCAAACAGCCAATTACATTTCGGGAGTATTTACATGCAGGAGATGTATTACTAATTTGAGATTAAACAAATAAATAATAAATCATTACAGGCAATTCAACCAAATTTATATAGTTGTGTAAAAATCCTGTACTCTTGAGTGCAAAAATGTATTGTTTACTAGACAGAAGGAACAAATCCAAAACCAAAGTTGGACGCTAAACGCGTGAACAATCAACGCCTTCACAGTCGATAATATTAGTTTTAAGTGACCTCTCATTAATCTTGATCACAGAAACGCATTTTTACACACATATTAATTAAGTACAAAATAACTTTGAAAATCCGTTACTCGGAAAATAATGAGTTTAAAGTTAATTAATCATTCACGCCTAATTATTTACATCATTTTAACAAATGTATTCTTTACAGTATTCCAATCTTTGCGCTTCACGTTGGCTCCCATCTGTGAGCTGTGGCTGCGTGCGCGAGTGTGGGCTCTGCTGTGTACTGCTTTCCCGTCCGGGCTTGGTTCTTCGTTTGTGTCAGTTTTAACCGGGCTAGTTTCCGACCCCCGGTACAAATTCCACACTACTCTAAGATTAACACAAACGGCCAGCCATTTAAATCAGAACACGAAAAAGAACAGTCGGTTTGAATTAAACGATCCTTCTGTTAACAATGCAACAATCGTACACTAGAGACGTGCAGATAGATGAATTTATTAGAAACACTCAGATGGTACTTCGATTTTAAGCAAAATGTCCGAAAAAGGCAGGAAAAGGGATTCGTATTTAAAATATACAGTCGTAAAAAATGCAAATATGAATAGAAAACTTCTAAAATCTATATAATAAAGTTCACCCAAATCAAGATTAGTTTGTGTTGTTAAAAAAATCTCAACTGAAAACGTGCTTGGAAATAGTTATAAGCGAATAGTTAGACTCGCACACTTGCTCGCTTTTAAATTTCAACTTGAACGAAAGAAGTTCCTGGACTGTTGTCGCCCCCCTACGGTTAGTGCGAGTAATGATTCAAACTTGATGCACGGCAATGGAACTTAGTCGATCCGGGCACATATCAAATATTTATGAAAAAATAAATATAATCTAATTATACTTTCCCGTGGCAGGGTTAAGATTCCAAAAACATAATATAACAACACCAACAGTAAATGCAAGGTTTTGTTTTACGCGGAATCGCTTGGTGCGATATGCTTTGTTTATTTACTTCCCTCGGGCAGAATTGGGCGCAGTGCAAAAAATGGTGAATGCAGACAGCAATAAAGATTTCTACAGAGTTCATGAATAGTCTATAGAATATAAGTAAAACGTAAATTATGAGGCTGGCAGAGAAACGACTAGAGACGTTTTTGCTCCTGTTTTATGAATTAGAACAAAATGACAACGAGGATTAAAGGCAACGCAAGGTGCTGACACTAGAACAGTCGGCATTACGTGGGCAAATCACAAGTAGGCAATCGATCTCTCAGAGTCTCTTTTTCGCCTGTCATAATGTGATTATATATTATTCAAGCAATGGTGGAACACGAGCAATTTTAACTGATGATACACACTTTACTTTTTTTAGAAATCCATTTAGGTTTTAATGATGTGCTGGAATTGTCTGAAATACGATATTTTTAAAATATGCATCAGGAAAAAATTAAAACATTTATATACATATAAAAACTTTTAAAATAAGATTGATGAATCAAGGTAAGTATAGTGTCAAGGTAGCTCTTTGTTTCATGTAAACAGCGAACATACTCTTTTTAGGTCTGTTACTTTCACTAGATTCTGTCTCGAGTAATAAGGCAGCGGGTACATCAGTCGTAACTCTTCTTTTTTTTCCAAGAGAAAATAGGTGCAAGTAGTAAATCCTATGAAACTTTGTCTTCTCCAGCAATCTCAGGTTCCATCTCCGCCCATTTTTGTTGTGCTAGCCAATCAGCGTTTTAAACACACCCACCACTCTGGCGAAAGAGCTTGAAAGCCTGCTACACTATTTATTCGAAATCTCCCGACAGAACTAGTCAGAAATCTCGCAGACAACTTGGAAATAAAGTAAAAGGAGCTTATTTTTTTCTCCAGCAAGATTTGACTTTAAATATTCACCGAAACGCTTGTTTCATTTAAAGAAAACAGTTCGTACCGCACGTGTATCTTCAAACTCGTTTCATATTCAGACAGCTGCTTTAAATATATATATATATATATATATTTTTTTTTTTTTTGCAGCTAAGAGAATTAACTTCACGCGGCAGTGCATGTCTGACAGCTTTATTAGCTGTTACCAATACTGAAGACGTCTAGCTTTTATTTCTTCGAAGTATTGTCTTGTTGCCCCGAGCTGCATTTCCCGGTTCCATTCGGGAGCGCTCCATTCAGGCCGGGCGAGGTTTTACTCGATTGCATTTTTTCCCGCTGATTTTTGTCAGTACCCGATCTTTCGTATGAATCTACTCGATCCCTTCATGAAGATGACAGACGAGCAGGAGAAGTGTCTTTCAGACGCCCCCAGTCCGAGCATGTCTGAGGATTCCGCTGGGTCCCCCTGTCCGTCTGGTTCCGGATCCGATACAGAGAACACCCGACCGACGGAGAACAACGTCATGGGCCCGGATGGCCAGAGGTCCGATTTCAAGAAAGATACAGAGGACGACAAATTCCCCGTTTGTATCAGGGAGGCGGTGTCCCAGGTGCTGAAGGGCTACGACTGGACCCTGGTGCCAATGCCTGTCAGGGTGAACGGATCAAGCAAAAACAAGCCACATGTGAAAAGACCGATGAATGCTTTTATGGTGTGGGCTCAAGCTGCACGACGGAAACTGGCTGACCAGTATCCCCATTTGCACAACGCGGAGCTCAGTAAAACGCTTGGAAAACTCTGGAGGTAAGCTGGCCTTTTATTCACCTATTGGGTCCAACTGATTATCGGAAAGAGGTTGTTTGCTCTTTTGGTATCAAAACATTTTTGCTTTATTATCTTTGGCCTCTCCAAGTTTAATAAAATAATGACCGCCTCTGTGTAAGTGCCAATAACAAGCGATTTCTGTATGTTGCTCTAAATTAACATAATGGCGAAAAGTTGTATTTTTGAAGGAGTGGAATTGTTACGTTGCATTATAGAGTAAAGCCGCAACACATCTCGTAAATGCCGACTAACTGGCCTCTGTAATTGTACAGTATATTGAAGTTTATCAGTACGAAATACATCATTTGATTGCGCTCCTGAAATTCCAAGGCTCGTATAGGTTAACAACGAGCCACTCTCTGTGCCACAAAATATTATTTTACAATTAAACTACTGTGTCATTGAGAAAATTCTGTCGCAGCCATCCTATAAACGAGACAACTAGTGTATGATCAGCCACTGGAAGGCGTTGTCTTTAAGTTTATATTCCCTGCTCGCTTTTCAAAACCAACTTGGCAGCTGTTTAAGTGCTGCTGTTGCTGAATGTGTGTGCGTGTGTGTGTGAGCGTGTGTGTCCTTGTGCACCGTGGGGTGCTACTGTGTAATTTTGCCAGCGCACTGCACAACTTTGTAGTACTGTCGGTTGTTCCAGAAGTAATTATAATAAGAGAAGAGAATTAACCAATAAATTCCAATCCAGAAGACTAGTTGTTAAGCTAGAAAGTAGAGACGCAGTTGTGCTTTGCTGACTGACTGACCGATTGTCTTTTCTTGCTTAGATTGCTTAACGAAGTAGAAAAGCGTCCTTTTGTCGAAGAGGCCGAGCGACTGAGAGTACAGCACAAGAAGGATCACCCAGATTACAAGTATCAGCCCAGGAGGAGAAAGTCAGTGAAAAATGGGCAAAATGAGCCGGAAGACACAGCGGAGCAAACCCACATTTCACCCAATGCCATCTTCAAAGCCCTGCAGCAAGTGGACTCCCCGCACTCGGCTTCTAGTATGAGCGAGGTGCACTCTCCAGGCGAGCACTCGGGTGAGTCCGTTAGCTATACAGCGCCTTGAGATTGCGATTGCATTCCAATCAAATATAGATTTGAACATTTAGAGCTTTACTTGTTGACCGTCAAGAGAGTTTAGCTAAAAGTCGAGCATGCCAAGTTTAGTGCATTATAAAAAAAAAAAAAAAAAGTAAAACAAAACGAATTGCTTTGATGTGCCCTCAAATGTGTCTCCACGTGTGAGATTTATTTGGATCATGAAAATGGGGAAACTGGTTATATACCATAATGCCTTTCAAAGATTAATTTAATCAAATCCGATGTAGCTCGGATTATCTCCTGAACAGAATGTTGATTTTAAAAGAGTTGATTTATGCCAATCATTACTTTTCATTTCCAAATAAATTAATGTATGTTTAAGATTACAAAGTTACCTTTTGGAAGAAGGTGGAGACCACTTAAGTTTAATGTTTATATTTCCAGGCTTTACAACATTATTTGACATTTTTAAAGCAGTCTTTACCCTTGCTAGTTTATATTTCAAAATGTACAGTATGCATTTATTCTCCAAGCGCATTTGTTAGTGAAGGAAAATGTTTAGCACACATCTTGTAGATTTACGGCTGCAAAATAAATAAATAAATGCTTTTCATTCTCTAGTTAGTCTTTACCCTTTCCAATGAAAATTGAAACTGTTTTTCTTTATTATGTTTACATTCACTAAACAAATATGGCTTCATTTTTATTTTTTAGGTCAATCCCAAGGGCCCCCTACACCTCCAACTACTCCAAAAACCGACGTGCAGCCTGGAAAAGCTGATCTGAAACGCGAGGGGCGCCCTCTGCAGGAGGGAAGTGGCAGGCAGCCCCACATTGACTTCAGAGACGTTGATATTGGGGAGCTGAGCAGCGATGTCATCTCCAATATTGAGGCATTCGACGTTAATGAGTTTGACCAATATCTGCCACCAAATGGTCACCCCGGAGTCCCCGTCACCACCTCAACACATGGCCAGAGTGGACAGTCCGTCTACACTGGTAGCTATGGCATCAGCAGCACCTCTATCAGCCAGACAGCAGGCGTTGCAGGACACAACTGGATGTCCAAACAGCAGCAACCCCAGCAGCAGCAGCAGCAGCCACAGCCACAACAACACTCCATGACTACCCTTAGCACTGAACAAAGCCAGGGGCAACAGAGAACAACACACATCAAGACCGAGCAGCTGAGTCCAAGTCACTACAGTGAGCAACAGCACTCACCACAGCAGATCAACTACGGCACCTTCAACATGCAGCATTTCACCCCATCGTATCCCAGCATCACCCGCTCCCAGTATGACTATTCAGATCACCAGAGTGCGAACTCTTATTACAGTCATGCTGCAAGTCAAGGCTCAAGCCTGTACTCGACGTTCACTTACATGAGCCCCACACAACGGCCCATGTATACTCCCATTGCAGATACCACAGGGGTCCCTTCTATTCCACAGACCCACAGCCCTCAGCACTGGGAACAGCCTGTCTACACACAACTCACTCGGCCTTAAGAGACTTTGAAACCTGCACACAAACAGTGACTGTTGTTCCCGTGGCCGGCTGAATTCACAGAAAGAAACTGGAGAAGCTATGTATCACCGTTCAGTGTCAACCGAATTCTAAAATGAAAGTATTTCAGAGGAAACTTTGAAAAGCGGGACTTAGAGTGAAACCGAGAAAAAAAAAATAATTAAAAAGGCAATGTGAAAAGGTTTGAACTTTCTGAACAGTTTACTCAGTGCCTTTTTGTCTGGACTTGTAATTAATCATTTTTTAGCCATAAAAGGGTCCTCTGTGAGGACATATGAATTTGAAATATTTTAGTATGTACTGTGTATGTTTACTTTTTCTGCAGTCTATTTTTTTGGGATTTTAAACATATTTGTAGAGAAAAAGAAAAGCTCTTATTTTTTCAAATAATCTATAAACCACTTCTGGTAGTGCTGTCTGCTATAGCTTTTTCTTTTGGTGATATGACATATTTTTGTACAGGATAAAAAAAATATATATCATTTTCTTTTTACTTCGTCTAGCAATAATGTACCATGCTTTTGTAACTTTTGTAGCTCCTCTGAAATTGAAAAGAGGCTCCCTACATACCGAAAAAGGTACCCCAACTAGAAAAAAACACGAGTTTTTGTAGCCATATAAGAAAAGATTTAGCGCTGTATTTTCAAGAGCAGAATGTGTGAAAAATAAACGGGAAATCCCTTTCACTGCCCATAATTCCTTCTTGATTCTTTTCAAATGACTACAATGAGTTCTCGCGGAAGATATTTCACCGCACCAACAGTGCCTACGATCCGTGCATTTGAGACCCAGATGAAATTTTCTCCACTTCCCATACCCTGACATGCCACACCAGTGCTACACTGGCCAGAAGACCCAGCTGATACATTACTCACTGCTTGACAACATCTGCTAAACAGGTCCAGGAAATGGCCTTTGACACTTGAAGATCTTACAGGTCACCACCACAGTCACTTCATTCTTTCAGTCTTATGTTATCCCTGCACCATTCCCTACCCCGAACCTTTGTTAAGTTATTTATTAGTATTAATTTTATTTTAAAATAAATATTTGCATTTTATTCCTTTTAATACAGCTGTATACAACTAATTAATATTTTAGTTTACAAAAAGACAAAAAAATTTGAAGCTGTTATTGGAAGGTTATGTTTGTCTAAAAAGATGGTGCAAATTAAAACCATTGTTTATTTATCAATTGTATGATTTGTTTGTTATTAAAAAAAGTGTTTTTTAATCTTGCATTTAGCTGTGTACAGATGTGTTTTAATTTTAATAAATCTTTATTAAATGTAAAAGTACAAAAAGGAAAGATCAACTGGAAAGATTCTCTCTTATTCTTCCAAATGTAACGCATCACTTACTTGTTCTGATTTTCAGCTCTTGGGACTATTAGTCAAAATGAACTTTGAAAAAAAAGAGCAACACTAATTGGGCCTGTTACTAATTGTTCCATATAAAATAATTTGTTGGCTGCATTGTAAAGATTTCTTTTCTTTATAAGCACAGCATATTTTTTCCATTTAAAATAGGGTATATTGTTTCCTGCTTTTTTTTATATATATATTTTATTACTGGCTTCTGCAAATTCTGTATGCAACTGAACAAAGCGTTTTGTTTTTCTCTAGGTACGTTTAACACGTTGTTGCCTTTTTTGTATAATGTTGTTTGCAATAAAAGCAAAATTGTATTAAAATCAAGATATTCTTGAATGCATCTTCTTTTTTTTAAGTGCAGTAATGTATGGCCTGTGTTCTTTATATGCACATGGGGACTGGCAGCCCTGTACTTCAACATGTCAGTGTATTGCCTGTCGTGCCGCACCATTAAAAGAGAGCCCGGTGCAGGGGACAGATGACGATTCACAAGAGTGTGTGTGGCTGAACAGGTAGTAAAGAGTGTGTGAGGCTTTGTATTAATGGAAGAGTGTCAGCAGTAGAGACGCTTCAGAGATGGAGCCGAGTCAGGTTTCAGAGGCGGGGACCCATTAGCCAAATGCACGTTTTTGCATGTCGTTTTTGTGGCTCTACTCTTAACATAAAACTTAAACAACAATCATTGTCGGGATTGTGGGCTGTCAGCGTAGCTTGGGGCCTGAGCTCCAGGTTACACATTCATCTGGCGGACTACCCCATGAAATATAGCAGTCTGAATGGCTCAAGTGGCAGTCTTGATCAGCACTGATTGACAGCTAATTTTAGAACTATTTAAGGCTGAATATCTGAAAAATGTTATTTAAAAAAAAGGGTTGTAAGAAAAATGAAAAAAAATTTTAAGAATACAAAACAAGTCTTTTAGCAGTACTGGCAAGTTGTTTCCATAACACTGTGAAGGGAAAAATTCACAAAAAGGCAGGGATATATCATTGCTAATAGACGCCTGAGCAGGAGCACGTTCTAGTGATCGTATTTGCTCATTTTTGTTGAATACCTTGTTCACGCTGTAACTTAACATTTTCCTTATGAAAAAAAGTTGCTGTTTGCCACAGCTGAATACATTTTAAACGGCGCTTATCTGAGTAATCGGGCAGTGAACCCAGAAATTTAAACTGCTTTAATTATTGCAGTCCTGGTTTTTCACTCATGTGAGGACAGAGTGAAATCCTTAAAAAAATATCAAAGCTAAGAAATTACAAACTGCTTATTAAAGTGGGTCCAATACATCACTTGACCTTTTTTATAGTCTTGAATAGCAAACATTTTTGTGAACAATTTTACAAAACACATGAATAATAAAAGCAGTTCTACAAAATGCAGAATCATTTGGTGACATTTTCTATTCAAATGGCTGAGGGGTAAAATAATGGTTCATAAAAAGTATTTAACTGTGGCAACTAATAACACTTAAATCTCTAAATGAAGACACTTGCCACAAGAATCCCTGTCTTTATGGTTCAAGATTCTCTACTTTTTGTTAACACTCCATCAAAAACCTGATGGTCTTTACCGTAATATTTAGAAGAACACAGTTAGAGTCTTTGTCAGTCATACTACATTTTGCCTCTAAATTTCAAAGCAAATGATTTACCTGTCAAAAGAAAAAGCAGGTATCCATACAACGCCTTCCAGGAACGGTCATGTGTACCATTTCCATTTCGATTTATTTGCTTAGCAGATGCTTTTATTCAAAGCAACTTTCAAAGGGGGTCAAAATAAACACCAGTCCAAGGTGTCACAAAAAACAGACGCAAAAATCATAAAAAGGTTTGGGTTAGCCATCCGTTTAATATTTCCTGGATGCAAAAGGATAAATTGTTCACACTGATGTGCTCAGTACAGAGTCCAAAACAGAACTGATGAGTTAGGGTAAATATGGTGGCTTTAAAGGCCAGCAAGGGAAGTGAGGTCACTCAGGACAGAAGAGTCCTCTTCCATAGGCTCAGACCTAGATGTGACATCATCAAAAGGGCCGGAACCAGAAGGCTCTTCGTTCATAGGTTCCACTCCAGAAGTTACATCATCAGAAGGCCCAGAACCGGAAGTGACATCATCAGAACCAGGCAGAATTTCCCTTGAACGGTCTGCAGGAAAGTGAGAAAAAGGGTCAGCGCACTCTACCACCTCCTAGTCTGGTGTGGAATTACTCTCATTTACACCCTTTAGCTGCCTCCCATGCACATGTGTGTGACAGAGGACTGTTTGGGAAACAAGTGTTACAGGACGAGGGTACACAATTGATCATCACAAGTGAAGACCTCCCAACAAAATACAAGCTAGTTACAATTCCTAGATTACAAAACCTAACAGCCAGTATCATTTAGACAGAATTTCACCAAACAAAAGAGTTTCCAAATACTTCTTAAGCACATTGAGGGAGTCAGCTGTTCAGATGGAGGTGGGCAGCATGTTCCACCAGCCAGGAGCTACACATATAAAGAGCTTGGACTGAGATTTGATCCCACATACAACTGGCATCACCAGATGCCGTTCATCAATAGAACTCAGTGGTGGAGTAGGAGCGGAAGATCTCAGTAGTGTCTACAGGTATACAGGTACAGACCCACTGACTACTCTGCAGGAATTTAAGCAGCCAGTAGCCATACTACCTGCGCTTCAGAACATCCACCTGAAGCTAAGCACATTTGGGTCTGGACAGTACATGGATGTGTGATCATCTAGGAAAAGCTAGGGTTGCTTCCGGAAGAGGTGTTGGTGTGACCAGCATGGGGTGCTTACCATGTTGTCTATATGTGTATCCCAATGCCACAATGAAGTGACAGAACACTGTGCTGGAAATATGGTGCGGTCCTTTGAATGAGATGTGAAGTCAAGGTCCTGACTCACTGTGGTCAATAAAGATCCCTCGACATTTTTAAAAAATAGGTTTTATCCCAATGTCCTGGCTAAATTGTCCATCACGGCCTAATCTATTCTGTCCCCATAATCATCCCCTGTCTCTAATTGACTGCCTCTCTCACACCTTCACCACCTAACAGCTAATGTGTAGTGAGCGTACTGGTGCAATAATGGCAGCCATCGCATCATCTAGGTAGGCTACACGTTGGTGGTGGTTGAAGTGGTTCCCCTCTGTTTATGTAAAGCACTTTGTGTAGCATAAAATCACTATATAAATGTAGTTAATTATTATTATTATTATTATTATTATTATTATTATTATTATTAATACATGCCTGTACAGGAAGCCAATGCAGTGATCTGAAGAAAGGAATGAGATGTGCCTGTCTTAGCTGGGTGAATATCAGATGTGTTGCTGCATTTTATATCATCTGCGGCAGCTTGGTGATACATGTCAGTGCTCCTGTAGATGACCAAAGCCTGGACCAGGACTTGTGCTGCATCTCCTCGTATAAAGTAAATCTGCAACACCGAAAGACCACAGCAACATGGTACCTGAAGGATAGCTGGTCATCCATTCACTATCCTAAAGTTGAGAAGTTATTTGCAGGTGTTAGTGATAGTGAGTCAAGCTGAACATGGGGTGCGGAAACGACAGACAAACTGGGATAACAAGAATGTCCATCTTTACCAGGTTGAGCTGAAGATGGCATTCTTTAATTCAGACTATAATATCAGTGCAACGTGTAGTATTTCTAACTGTGGTCCTCTCAAGGGAACAACAGGTATAGCTGTCTATTATCAGCATAGCACTGATGAGAAAAACCATGGGACTGGATGATAGGACCAAGTGAGGCGGTATATTGAGAGAAGCAGAGCTGGCCCAGCACTGATAATTGAGGCACACCACTGCCAGGACACACAGTAAGACCTACCCGAGAGGTAGGCCTCAAGCCACTTGAGGGCAGTACCAGTGATGGCAAAGTCAGAGAGGGTGGCAAGGAGGATCTGGTGGTTGATCGCAGCAAGGGCAGACAAGAGATCTAGCAGGATGAGCACGGATGCCATGCTGGTAGCTCTGGCCTGCTGTAACATATCAACAACTGGAAGTAGAACTGTCACGGTGGAATGGCCATTCGTGGATGGGTTATGAATAGAACTGTTATTCAGACCCTGTTATTCAGTAAAGCTTACTGCTGAAGTACAGCGTTAATGATAAAACATTCTGTGCTAATTAATGGTTAGCTATTAACATTTGCCTACAAGGTGGAAGGTGAACAAAGTAAACAAACATTAAACAGGAAATTCCCCCTTTTGACAAATCAGCTCATTAAGAAGGTTCCCAGCTCACCAAAGTCTTTTATCTACTGTACTTGCTTCTTGGGAGAAAAAGAGAAGATAGATTCAGGGATATCTAAATTTTAATTTGGCTTTTATTGCAAACAAAATAATATAAATACACTTGCATACAGAACTGGAAGCAGTGATTATATATTTATAATAATGCAGGGAACAAAGTTCCCCAGTTTTCCCCAGCTCCTATTTAAACAATCTAAAATTTGCCACAAATACCATCCCATGTAATCCCATAACAATGTGCTCATTTTTCTTGATATATTTCAGAAAACATAACATTTTTAATCAATTGGAATTCATGGTTGCAGGACCCAGAGCACATGCATGCAGCTCAAGATAGAAAGTAGCCCAGGACAGGATGCCACTCTATTGCAGGGTCCATTCATGTATACACCCATACCCACTGAGCCAGTCTGGAATCGGCAGGGAACCTAACCTGCATGTGCTTCAGGATGTGGGTGGGTGGAAAGACAATGGGAGAAGAAGATAGACAAGGGGAGAATCTGCTGACTCCAAATGTACAATGACTAGGTGCATAATTCAAACCCAGCATGGTGAAATCATAAAGCAACAGTGCTAACCACTAAACTACCCATTTCTGAAAAACTTCTCATATTTCAACAAATACAAATTGATTATTGTAGTTTATTTAGTTGTTAACACTCACAGGGGCAGTAAAAAGCAACACTGTGGTCGAGTGAGGAACAAGTTTAAAACAATATATGTTTGGACCTAGTCAATCCAGTCAAGCAGAAGCATTCTATGGAGTGAAAAGGATAACAAAGTGAGCAAAAAATGAGTGCCAGTTAGGGCTTGAGGGTTCCGTTCCATCACTGCAGGCCATGATATAGGAGTTGTCTTGTGGTGTGCTCTAATCACAGAGTAGCACCTCTTTCCTGTGACCCCGTGATTTATAGGTGGGAGACGAGAATGGACGGCGTCAGCTGTCCTCAGTGGACATCTTCTCTGCCCTGTGAAAGGAACGGAAGAGGGCATGATTAGTCCCAGCTCCCCCTCTTGTCACGGAGTGGTATTACTGTACATACCTCAGATGAGCCTGGAGGGTGATCCACTGTGTAACATATGAAAGAAGCTGATCACTGTTGTACAAGGTGGCAACAGTTAATCTTTTCCACACTGTAACCTGCAAATTACTATTTGTTTCCAATATATGGAAAGAAAAAATGTAAACAACAGAAAATCTGACTTTATTTTGAACTACTGAAATAATTATTTAAATAAAGGCACATGAGCTCTTAATTTACAACAGCTACTGTAACCAAGAAAAAGGGCAAGGGGTGTTTATAAAGTATAGTAGGTCAGTTTCTAGAATAAATAGGTTTCCCTGTGAGGCATTAGGTGAAGGTAAATCAAGGTTATTAAAATCTGATTTTTTTTCTATGAGCAACAGATATAAAAACAATCATCACTAACCGAATGTCATAATTAAGCCATACTTTTGGAAAGCTGAAATTTAGACTGTTGTACATACTGCATTCAGCAATAAATGTGCAAGGAACATTATTTAAACATTACAATATGAAACTTTTTACGTCAGTCTAGATATTTCATTTGTGAAAACTGGACATCAAAAACAAATCCTTAATTAAAAGGTCCAGATTTGACGAGCTGTATGGAGGAGAGTTAATAGGATTTTGCTTGACAAATTAAAATGAGTAGTGATTTTTTCCATAAGCAAACTCGGACTAAAAATACAAAAAGGAACAAAAATTAGACAGCTTAGAAAAGCCCACAAAATGATGAATCTGTTCTGCATCATAGGTTTATAATATCCTCCAGATTTTTTTTGATGCAATCAGTTAAATAATATTTTAATGCTTATGTGAAGTCTGTACTTTCAATTTCTAAACTTGTTTGATCCTTTTTCAGGATTACAAGGAGGCAAAGCTGATTCCAGCAGCCACGAGTTGAAGGCAGGATCGAGTTTAGTGGGGCAGATTCATGCACTCACTTCCATATGGGAATTTAGAGTCACCAGTTCACATAATGGGCATGTTTTGATGGAACCCTAGTAGAATTTGTAATGTGGTAGTGAGGATGCATTTTGAAGTACTGTAGGCAGTTCACAGGCTAAATACTTCTGGTATCCATGCTACAAAAAAGACACAGTAGTTCTAAAGATGTGCCGAAAATGGCAATGGTCTCCTGGTTTGTCCTAATTATTATGCTTTTATTAAACTGGAATAAAAGCCCACACTGACATGTAGAAACTGCACAAACTCCCCACAGAAGGTGTCCAACCTAGAAATGTAGGACTTTGGATTGTTGAGACAGGTCAGGTTAGGTCAGGTTGGGGAGCATGTACTGGTACTAAGCTTTGCTGTACCCACAACACAACGAAACAGCTCAGGATCCCGGTTGGCAACCCCCCAGGCAGACACGTGGCCCAGTCCCACCCTCCAGAAATAACCATTTATCTGCCACACCCAGGTATTACATGGGTATCTCCATGGCCTGGTCTAGCCGCTCGGGCCCTCAATAATGAGGATCCTGCGAGCCAGGTCACCCTCATGGAACGGCAGCACATGGCCGTAGCACCGTATCTGACGTTCCCTCACAATGCAGGTAATGTACCTTATTTAGGACTCCGTGAACAACTGCTTGTTCGACACAAAGTCAAACCAGTGGCACCCAAGGATTCTTAGAAGAGACACAGTACCAAAGGAGTCTCAGGTCACTGGATGTCTCGCAACCACATAGCAAAACAGGAAGCACTAAAACTCTGAAGACTTGGTCCTTCATCCTTATGCAAAAATATCAGGGGCTCAGCACACCCCTTTCTGGCTACCTCATGATCCCCCCCCTCCGCCCCCATGCTCTCCCAGTCTGTCTACTGACTTCATAGGAAGTGTCACCAGAGACATGAATGTCACTGCTGAGGTAAGTAAACCTCTTGACGAGGTTTAGGTTGAGACAGCAGTGCTAAATACTGTGTCAACATATCACTTCAGTCCAGTAGTTTAATATTTTAATGCTGTTATGTGTGAAATCCATACACCCCAATTCTAAACTCATTCAATCTTCACAGGGTTATCGAACCTTTCTTGGTACAATTACAAGCAAGACAGAATCAAGCCTAACACTACATTGCTGGCAAAACAATTTAGAGACATTCCTTAATTAAACACTTACCTCACAAGGATATGGGAGAAAGCTGGAATACCCAGAGAAAACCCAAATCAGCATGAGATGAATCTGTAAACTCCACACGGACAATGACCCAACAGACAATTAAACTTCGGTTCTCAGAAAAGTGAAGCCACAGTGCTCATCATTGCATCACTCTGCCATCCCATGATGCAAGGTGTTTATCAATTTACCCTGAATTGTTAACACTTTTAGAATGACATATATGATCTTTCTAGCCTTCTATTTTTCAAGTCATATGCAGTACATTACCGGAAATCTGAGTTTCAACATAACTTGTGTGATGCCGCAGGGAATGGACAGGCGTCCCAGAGATTGATTCCTTGCCCAGATGGGATGCCACAATTAAGAAAACTGGAAAGACTGGTTCTCTGACTGGAAGGGAACAGGAATCCTTACCTACCTACTGGGTCAAAGATAAGAGGAGCCGCTTCACAGTCAGAGTGAAGGTAGTGGACAAGGCTTGCCAGGAGGGGAGTGGAGAAAAAGGATTGTATTGTTGTACTGATTATACTTTGATCATATTTACCTGTCTGTTAAGGTAACATAATTAATAAACATTATTAAGAAACATTAACATAAACATTAACACTATTAATAAAAACTGTGTTGGTTGGGTGTGGCTGTGTCTGGTGTTTGGGGCTTGGTGGTGCCCCCTACTGGTTACATCGGTAAACAGAAAGTGCAAGTCTGCATCATTATATGTTGTACATCATTATTTTAAAAATCATTATTTATATGAAATTATTGCATTGAATTAAATGATTTGCATTATTTATCAGTTAAACCAATAAAGGCTTATGCAGTATTCCTTTTGGTTTGAGAGCCTACCAGGCTTCTACTTCCTAGAAAACGTTTTGACAGAGTCTACTCCCTTCACCAAATAATTTATTTAATCCATGAATCCTTTTTCTCTGCCGCATATCCATACAGAAAGATTTGTGACACACTATTAGCTGAATCAATTTTTTTACATGGCGTATTCAGCAAATTCTGAAGTAGTCTGTGTACTCCTGAGTCACCATGTCTGCAAAAAGTTGATCTTCAATCGTTATATCCCCTAACGCCTTCCAATTTTCCCCTGCAAACCTGCCAAACAACATAAATCTGGGAGAGCTAGCTGCACATGTTACTAACAGATAAAACTTTACAAGAACATCTGAAAATAAAGGGCAAGAGAAGACTATTCAGCCCACACAGCCTTGCTTGAATTTTTTTTGCATAAGAGTGACTACATACTGTATACTGAAAAAAAAAATCCAGCTGTTTTGAGATGGAGGGCAAAAACTCATGGGACCCATAAGAATTACATCAATACAAAAAAGTAAAATAATGTCAGATATGAATAATTTATTCCAAAAACGTGTGAGAATACAAACTGTTCCAGTAAGGATGCATTTAGTCATCAGTGTTAAGTTATATGTAATATTTCCCCTGTTTTGCCTTTTGTGACAGCCTTTAGTGATTTCAGCAATCGATGCCTTAGTGTTTAAGTGCAGAAGTGGGTGGACTGACATTCCAACAGGGTTTAATGAAAATTCCCTCCCAGGGAAGATCATACATTTCTAAACCCCATTCAGGAGGAGCACTTAATGAATGGGTAATTTGTCCCCCAAAATGAGAGATGGCAGTGCTCCTCTGAGCAGGTCCCGGATTAGACACCATCATGTTTGCCTGGGATGTAGTACAGAAGGGCAACCCTGCCAGGGGACGCTGTAAGTAGAGGACCACCCTGTTATGGGCAGCATCCACGTGACCCAGTGCTTCTGTCATGCAATGCTGCGGCACCGGAAATGCTCTAAGATCAAAGGAGGCATCTCACCTCACTCAGGGAGTAGGAGTGGAGTGGAGTTGGAAGGAGTGGAGGAAGAGAAGAAAGAAAGAAAGAGAGGGAAAGAATGAAAAGAATTGTATTGTGTTTCTGCCACTGTTATAAGGAAGTCTTTTTAAGGTATTTGTATATTAAACCTTGCATTTGCACCTGGGACTTGTGTCTGTGCAGTTGTGTCGAGGTTTGGGTTACGACAACGTCCCCTTGTGGTCACAAGTGTCATGATCACCCTGCCACTCCATGCATGTCTTGTTCTCTTTTCATTCTTCACTTGTTTTCTTTTTCTGCATGAATTGTTTTAACCAGTTTTGATTTCAGTTAACTGTTGGACAGCACGGTGGCGTAGTGGGTAGCACTGCTGCCGCACAGTTAGGAGACCCGGGTTCCCCAGGTCCTCCGGGCGTGGAGTTTGCATGTTCTCCCCATGTCTGTGTGGGTTTCCTCTGGGTACTCCAGTTTCCTTCCAAAGACATGCAGGTTAGGTGCATTGGAGATTCTAAATTGTTCGTAGTGTGTGTCTACTCCCTGTGGTGGGCTGGCACCCTGCCTGGGGTTTGTTTCCTGCCTTGCACCCTGGGATTGGCTCCTGTGACCCTGTAGTTAGGATATAGTGGGTTGGATGTTAACTAGTTCTTTTTAAAATAAAAGTATTTTTTATAATAGCTTTTCTTTTGTTCCTTAATTGTTATGGTCAACCCCCTAATTTTGGTGGGCTACTGTTAGGGCAGACACATGAAGATGCTCTATTTAAAGACAATGTTAGTTGAGGCATTGAGTTTTCCTCATAGTCACTGGGTCTTCTTCCCTGAGTAGTTGCTCAAAAATGTGTCTAATTTTGTGAAAATGTAATTTTGGAAGTAAATATTGTTCTTGGTTTGAATTCTTTTGGTTTAGAAGATTCCTCTCCTCCTTTATATAAGGAATTGGACTTTTTTAAACATATATTTGAATCTATTTATTTTATGGACTGTCTGTAACTGAAGTCCAAGTAAGGAGACAACTGAGTGAGCTGCACACAGGAATAGCCACAGGATCGGATGAAATCAGTCCTCGAGTTCTTGATCAAGTTTATGGTATCATCTGTCATCTGTTCATTCTGTACCTAAGACTCCAGAAAGTGCCACTGCTGCAGAAAACACCCTGCATCGTTCCTGTTCCAAAAAAGGTAAGCACCTCTTCACCTAATGACTACAGACCTATGGCATGTATGTCTCACATAAAGAAGACCTTTGAGAGGCTGGCCCGGGATTATATGAGTCATCTTATGGTAGACCACCTAGACCCATTGCACTTTGCCTACTGGACAATTGTCCGATGCAATTATCTATCTACTCTATAAGGCTTATTCTCGGCTGGACCTGGCTGCACTGTGAGAATTTTGTTTTTTGATGTCTCCAGCGCTTTCAATACCATTCACCCTTCTCTATTAAGAGGTAAACTCAGAGATATGCAGGTGGATGAGCCTATGGTGTCCTGTCAGACAGACTGCAGTTTGTGAGAGTCAAGGATTGTGTCTCTGTTATAAAAGTGAACAACACTGGAGCACCAAGGGGAACAGTCCGGCCTGCTTTTCTGTACACTCTATGCACCTCTGACTATTAATGAAACAGCAGGTCATGTCACTTGTAGAAATTCTAAGATGATTCTGCACTTAACTTCCTCATGGAGACAAAGTGAGAAGTCAAGCAAAATGACACCTTTTATTGGCTAACTAAAAAGATTACAATATGCAAGCTTTCAAGGCAACCCAGGCCCCTTCTTCAGGCAAGATATAATCTTACATCTTGCCTAATCTTACATCTTTTCATTACATATTGCAATCTGTTTAGTTAGCCAATAAAAGGTGTCATTTTGCTTGGCATCTCACTACATTCACAATGGCTAACACGGTACAACATCCTAGTACTCATGGAGACAAATATACTTCTATCTAGCCATCCATCCATTATCCAACCCGCTATATCCTAACTACAGGGTCACGGGGGTCTGCTGGAGCCAATCCCAGCCAACACAGGGTGCAAGGCAGGAAACAAACCCCGAGCAGGGCGCCAGTCCACTGCAGTACTTCTATCTATTCACATTTTATTTTTTGTTGGTTTAGTTTGTTTACTTTTTTTGCAGAGTTTATTATTTAAAGTTAAAAAGTGTTTTTGTTTTCATCTTCTTTTATTTAAAGTTGAAATATAAATATAACATAACAAACATAAGTGGTTAAGGTGAGTAATTAGAGTTAGCTTTTCAAGCTACAATTGTTCATGATGTGCCAGAGAAACTTAATCCCAAGTGTACTGACTCCATTGAGTTGCAGCAGTATTTAAATAAGAATGGAATCAGGAACCAGATCGTGGTTTTATTAACAGGCAAAAGTCAATACTGGGTAGACAATACTCTAAGAAACAATTCCAGAACATGAAACCAAAATTATAAATCAAAGAACGTAGCAGAGGAACCTAAAACTAAAATAATTTCATGTAACCACAGCCAAAGACTGAGTCAATTATGTGCAGGCAGTGTGGTGTAGTGGTTAAGACTTTAGACATCACACCCTAAGGCTGTAGGTTCAATTCCTGCTACTGACACTGTTTGACCCTGAGTAAGTCGCTAGACTTGCCTGGGCTTCAATTGGAAAACCAAAAATAATTGTATCATAAATGTTGTATTCATGGGTAAAGACATCAGCTAATTATATAAATGTAAAAAAAAAGTGAGGCCCAATACCAGACTAAAGCACTAATAAGCCTGCTAGTCATTTCTTTGTTGTATCTACAAAGTTGGACAAACCATCAAGTACATGACACTGACCTTTATACTTTTGACCTAGGAATGTCACGACCACACAATTCCGGTGGATCTTAATTGCAAATAGACCAAACAGAATGCAGAATGCCTGTACTACAAACAAAAGGGTGTAAAACAAAAACAATACCATTGGATTCCTTGCCCTTCCAAAGACCCAACACAATGCCTTGGTTATTTTTCAAAGGCCAAGGAATGACTGCAGAAAATTTAAATACAACTCAGATGATGACGGCCAGCATTTTACTTTCTTAACATAAAGTATGATGGAATCAACCATGCATGAATTTCCACACAGGCCTGTGTGGCTCAGGCCCAGGGGCCCAAAAATTATGATAGTATGCATGAAATTGAAACCAACAGTCTTGATAGCAGAACCCAGGTAATGATGTTGTGCTCCCAACTCTAAATAAGTTTTCTACTACATATACTACAACATAGATATGTGTTGGTTGGGTGAGATAATGTTGATGGCTATGTTATAGTTTGTAGCTCTACAGATTCTCTCAGGTACACCTGTTAGAGAACAGCTTGAAAGCATCAGCAAAATCCAATGCAGACCCTTTTGTTCAGCTTTAGCATACACAACATAAGTTCAAGCAAATTAGTGACAGTCATTTTTGTTTGCTTGTGGGGAAAGAAGGCAGCCAAAGAAATAAGTTAAGTTATTGCCCAATTTGTATTATTGCTGGGCATGTTGTTTATGGGTTTACTTTATTTGGATTTTATTACTGAATGCAAAGTGTTTATAAAATGTATCCCCTGTTGCCAGCTCTTCAGTTAAAGCATGCTATTCTTGTACAGTATAAATGATATAATAAGTGCTGTCTACGCTGGTTGCATAATCAGGTTTATTAGACTGTGATTGAGTCCTCTAAATAAAAATCAACATCAGCATTTGGTGGAATTGCACATTTTTTTCGATTGCTTCTGGCTGCCAGGAGTGATTATTGGTGGGGGGATTGATGTCTTGTCAAGCCCAGGGCCCTGTGGACTTGGAAATTGTCCTTGGAATCGACTCGTAAAGCAACCGCTTGCAAGAACATTTTGATAAGAGAACGATGGCAGATAAACTACGTCCAGCGTCTGATTGTGGCTGTTTCATGAGCAAGTTGGTTTTCAGAAGAAGCATGTCCGCTCTGTTATTTTTACAGGATGCCAGTAGAAAAGAAAGTTAAGACCAACCTCATTTTGATTTTCTCTGTGGTTTTCACGCTCCAGCATAAATTACCCAACACGCATGTTGCTAAGAATTATTTGTGACACATCTAAATTCTACATTTCCACTCTTTCTGATTAAACTTAAGGTTTTTCAGGACTTGAAATATGTTTTATTGTATGGAAATGAAAATAATGTTGTTGTAAACTTTACATAAATAGCTAGTTTCTGAATATTTGTGGCATATTTATGACTAACGTCTGTTACAGTTTAAACATTTTGGTTAAAACCATTTTTCTAGGCAACATGAACTAACTGAAAGAAAGAAAGAAAGAAAGAAAGAAAGAAAGAAAGAAAGAAAGAAAAAAAAATTCTTGAATCCAGGTTTTTGAATGGTTCAATTGTAAAATACAAAGAAATGTTTGCTGGCACTTCTTTCCTGACAACATCCACGTACGAGTCTCTCCATTTTATGGGCCTGCTTATTCCTGCAAAGGTTCATGAGATACCAGAGCTTTTCCCAGCAGCATCATGTAAAAGTCAGAATTTAACTCTGGTTGGACCAGTACAGGGTACATATACACACCCACTGTCACAATCTGATATGCACACATTGTTGTGAAATGTGAAACAAACATTGAGTACCTCAAGATAATCCTGGTGAGTAATGAGAAGATGTGTAAACTCTACACAGATGATGGGGACAGAATTTAAACATTGGTCCCTTTAACCGAAAGGACAGCTGTGTTCTACTGTGCAATCCTCAAATAAGAGCTCAGTCATTCATTTTCCAAACCTATTTATTTGACTGTTGGTTCAGAAGGAACTTGAGTCTATATTGGGATTCCAATATTAAACTGTTGAGAAGAAAGCCTATCTTTGGCACAGATTATAATAAATAAGATTAGAGTTCAGAGGTTAGATTTGAGATCTTTGTTGTCACAGACACTGCAAAAACATAGTGAAAATCATGTGCCACTTGTTCTTGTTCTTTCGGCCCATCCCATTAGGGGTTGCCAAAGCAGATCATCTTGTTCCATATCTTCCTGTCCGCTACATCTTGTTCTGTCACATTCATCACCTGCCTGTCCTCTCTTACCACATCCATAAACCTTCTCTTAGGCCTTCCTCTTTTCCTCTTGCCTGGCAGTTCTATCCTTAACATCATTTTCCCAATATACCCAGCATCTCTCCTCTGCACATGTCCAAACCAACACAATCTCACCTCTATGATTTTGTCTCCCAACCTTCCAACCTGAACTGACCCTCTAACGTACTCGTAATTTCCCCAAGCACCCTCTTGGCTAACCGTACTGGTGGCGGGTGTTGTTAAACCGGGCCTTGACTGATCCGGTATGGAAATTTGTATTGTTGTCCGTATATTGATCTGGCAAAATTTTCAACTGGATGCCCTTCCTGACATAACCCTCCCCATTTATCCGGGCTTGGGACCAGCACAAAGAAACAAACTGGTTTGTGCATTCCATGTGGCTGGGTTGTTTAAATAAAAACACTAAATAACAGAAACATAAGACAATTAATAAATAAAAAGCATAAATAAATAAATACAGTACAATAAATAAGATGAGCTTTTGAAAGTAACAAACAGTACAATTACACATTAACTATCGTGGGGTACACAGTACAGGGAAGGCAGGATCAGGTTGCTTAAGTTTAGTGATGTTATGGCCTAGGGAAAGAAGCTGTCCCTGGTGGAGTGAGTGGTGAGGCTCTAGTAGCACTTTGCAGAAGGCAGAAACAAAAACAAGGGATGAGCTGGATGGCTGTCATCAGAGACGATTAATACAGCTCTCCTCATATATCTGGTTTTGTAGGTGGTATAAAGCTCTGGAAGGTCAACTACATTGATTTTAGAAGCTACAAGACAGTCCTTTGTAGGAGCCTGTGATCATGGCAAGTCAAGTTACCAAACCACGCCATGATGCATCCAGTCAGGATGTAATAGTGCAGTGGTAAACATTTACTAGTGTTTTGCTTTCCACCCCAAAGCTATTTAGCCTTCTTCGGAAAAAGAGCCTTTGCTCAGCCTTTTAGAGTATGCAGGTACTATTGACAAATCATGAAAGGCAGCCAATGATCTGGACACCCAGGAACCTGAAACTGCTAAATGTCTGGACATTTATGTGGAGAGGAGTGTGACTGCCATTCTTTCTAAAGGCAACAGTGGCCTCCTTTGTTTTGTTAATATTCAGGGAGAGATTTTTGTTATGGCACCATACAGTCAGATATTTTACCTTTCTCCAGTAGGCATCATTGTGACTGATGAGGCCAATCACAATGGTGTCATCCATGAACTTGATGATGCTGCTGCCCTCATGCCTTGCTACACAGTCATAACCACAGCAAGGAAACATTTATTCAAACACCTATACTTATTCAGCAAATTTACAGTAAATACTCAACTGAACCTGCACATTTTTTTAGAAAATTATAGGACCTACTGCAGTGACAACAGCAGAAATCTGAAAATGGGTGGACTTTGATTAAATAATAATAATTAAACCGCTGTTCTGGTCCTGTTCTAAATCAGAGTAAAATTGTGAAAGTGAAGCTGATTCAGAGAGAAGGGTCTAGGTGCAGGGGCTCGATCCATTTTGGTATCTTCTTTAATAAGCCATATATACTCATTTTAAAATGGAACTTTCCATTTTTGTGATACAAGGAAGCTCGCTCATGGTAGGCTAGCATGTTTTTCATGAAAAGGAATCGGACGTCTTGTGATGGATGTGTGCTTGTGCTTGTGCTAGTGAGCTCAATCTTTGGTGCTTATGCTTATATGATGATGAAGTCATGAAGCAAATGTTTCTTTGGATTCTATCCTTATTTTTTTAAAGTTGTCCGTGATCATAGTTAGGAATAGATCTGTTTATCTAGCAGATGTGATCTGAACCAAGTGTAAAAGACATGTAAGAAAGAATGTGGCTAGTAATCATAGGGAGGCCTACACAATCACATCAAATATTTCTAATTAAATTAAGTTAAATCACATTTTTGAAAGGTGCAGTAAATGTGTGTGATTTATGTGTCATTCTTATGTAAGAAAACTCAGTTTCATATGTTTTTTTTCTCCTCTTCAGTTGTTACCATAAGATTTTCTCAGCTGTGGATCAGCTGTCTGGGTGGGTGGACTTGTGCCACCCTGTCTGTTATAAGGTTTTTGTGCCTGGCCTGAAGCAATCACATGTATTCTCCACACAGAAACTGCCCATGCCAGGATTTCAGCTGAGAGGCAGCAATGCTGTGCTACTGTGCCATCTTCCTGTCCTTATGAATTAAATTTATATTCTGTAAGCAAGCATTGGTTCTGAAACAACATTTACTTTGCCATATTATTTGTTTTCATAAAGATAGGCCTCTACAGCTGAAAACTGTTTCAGAATGTTTAATTTATGAACAGACTCTTTACTTCTTAAGGTTGCAGTCAGATGGAGACTTTCTGACAATATCAAGCATAAGGCACGAGCCAGCCCTGTGACACCAGTCCATCACAGTCCACACTCTCTTATACTGTGTATTCACACTCACATACTGTGTATCTGGTCTAATATCTTATTTATTACCTGGACATGGGAGGAAACCAGAATACTTACATAATAGCTGTAGGAATGTGCTGCAGAGAAAAGACAGGGCACAAACTCCATGAGACAGTGATTTGGTTGAAAAAAAGAAAGTCAGGTCCCAGGGATTTACCACTGAGTCACCACATAGACGTGAATCATCCATTGTATATCAGCACTAGTACGTTGCTGTTTACTTTTTATTGAATGTGATCATAATTGCCTTCATTTCTTTCTCAATATGTAGATTTATTGTTATTGGCAACTGTAATTTAATCAATAAAATGAGTCAATGTGTACTGACTGCCTTTTGAAGATTTTACAAATTATTAACTTATTTTGAGTGTTATAGAGTGATATTTTTATTGAAAATGTGCACAATTATTTTTATTGTAGCCATGCAGATTTGGTAAAGAATTTTACTGACCACATATGGCAAGCCAAATGAACATTTAGATATATCTCCAAATTCATTTTAAGATGAGGAAATGCAGTTTCGGATATCTCATGAATTACAAGACACCTTGAAATAAGATCCCCTGAATTTTCAGATTTCTCAAAGACATGATGAGATATCTTAACATAAGTCTAAAGTCATTATGAGATATGTGAAATTCAATTCAAGATATCTTAAATTGTCTTCCTGTAAAACTGTCTATATTATCAATGGGACTTTCTATTTTAAGAGGTCTTGAAATAAATGTCAGATATCTTGAAATAGGCAGGAAGTTATTTTAAGATATCTTGAAATACATTTCATATATTTGAAAATTTACAGGAAACAATTTTAAGACATCTGGAAATGTATTTGAGAATTTCATTTCAGAAATCTCAAAATGGTTTGGATGTTTTTTTAATATATGCAGAAAAATAATTTGCAATGATTTAAAATGTATTTGAGTTACCTTCATATTGACTCATATTTCAGATATCTAAAATACATTTTTAGTTATCTAACCTTCCTTTACTGCTACCTTATTATGTGTCTTCCCTCCATTTCAGATATCTTAAAATGTATTCACATAACTAAAATATATTTTGCGATATCTTTAAAAGACATTAACTTTTTTTTTGTTCTTTTATTTCACCTTATACAATTTCTTGTATTAGGAATTTGTTAGTTTTTGCATACCCCTTGGGTAGAGCGCAGGGTCAGCCATTGTACAGTGCCCCTGGAGCAATTGAAGGTTAAGGGCCTTGCTCAAGGGCCCAGCAGAGTAGGATCTCTTTTGGCAGTGACAGAGATTCGAACCAGCAAACTTCAGGATACCAGAGCAGATCCCTAGCCTCAGAGCCACCACTCCGCCCCTGTTATTTCAAGCATTGGTGGAGTTTAATGGGGAGCCACATGCCCTTCCCCCAGATGCAAAATGTTACTGAATTATTCATTCAAAAGTTTTAATTTTTATTTTTTAAGGCCATAGCTAATATAAATATGTTGATAACCAATGAATATGATTATTAAATCTATCCCACCTGAGCAACTCTCACTTACACATTGCCTTCCACTAAAACAAACTGGAAAGTATTCTGTACGAAATTAATGATTGATTACTTTACTGTCTCAAATTCAACTTGGGAGAGGTTACTTCAGCTTGAATATCTTCCTATATACACTACGCTACCGTGGCTGTTCGTTTGTCTGTCCAGGATTTTAAATCACCTGTAGCTCGCTAACCATTTTACCAATTGACTTGAATTTTGGGATACATCTATTACGTGATGTTTACTATCCACTTTCGAGGTGATGATTTTTATTACTCTTTTTATTTTTATTTTATTATATTGTAGAATCAACTTTCGGCAGCGCGCAACAGGGTGGCCGTGCAGCGCATGCGTATGGGCGCCGTTCTCATTCCCTACCACCATTCCCTACCAGCTTCGCTAATCATTCTTGAGGCAGATTGAAGACTTAAGTGCCAGCTTAAGTGAAAAATTAAAGAAAACGTACTAAGTAATTGCAACACGAAAACTAATTTAATCTGTTTTAACGCGAAAAGATGCCGACGAAAGAAGAGAAGCAGCGGGCCGCTAGGGTGGAGAAAAGAAGAGCTGCTCAGGAAGCAGCAAGCACATCAACCTCTGAGCAAACGAATTCTAAACAGAGACTGAGAAAGAGGATGAAAACTAGGAATGCTCACGTCAAGTGTATTCACTGCACGTTATTGGCAGTACACCATTACTGGTTCTGAATATTGTACATTCATCTTTTACATGTCACATAGCTACTCCTATCAGCAAGCAGATCCTCAAGCAGGTTTGAAATGACCACAGAGTCAAGAGTCTGCATCTTGTGCTTGAATGTGCCGCCTCTACAAACCATAGTCACACACACCACTGAGACAAAATATTTAATGAACAAAAATGTATATTTAAAAAGGTTTGAACTTTTTCATCAATTCATACATTTTTTTAACACACATCCAGAGCAGGGATGCTAGGAAGGCTTGTGAGGTGCAAGACAGGAAAAGTCCCTGGACAGGACACCAGACCATCATAGAATGTCCATACACATGCCACACACGCACACACACACTAGGGTCGGTTTAACATCACCAATCCACCTAACATACATGTCTTTTAAAACATTTAACTAAATTCGAGAACACCTCACAGCATACATATATTTTCTAACTTGTTAGAAAAATAGGATTGCATTTCTAACTTGCTCAAAAAATAGGAATACATTTCATTTTGCTACAAGTACAAAATGCAGGCAAAAAATAAATAAACAAATTTATGTCAATATCTATAATGGAACTTGTGTGTTTTATCAGAATTTCAATGATTTAAACAAATTACTGCAAGTGAGATTTAGGTGACTGTAAATTTATATACAAGCAATCTATGATAAATGACTTTGGAAATGATGCAAACATATAGCAGTTCAGTTGCAACTCTAAAAAAATGAAGTTTTTATCTTATGGTTTGTCCAGCCCCCCCAAATCCTAAGTGTCAAACTCTGCCATGATGTCAAGGTATCTAAAATCATTTTCAGAAATCTACAATACAATAGTTTCAGATATTTCAGAACAGCATTTTGTCCACCTTCAGATTTCTAAATATATTTCAAGATATCTCAAAATTGCTTCTTGCTCATTTCGAGATATCCTAAATGCATTTCAAGCTATCTTAAAATACACAAGAAGTCCCATAATAAGAAATTTTAAAGAAAGTAATGTCAAGTGATCCCTAAATATATTTCAGTTAAGTTAAAATTCAGGCAACATCTCAAAATGTTTTTGAGATTTCCTACAAATGTGGATTTATTTATTTTGAGCTATACGAAAATGTATTTTGAGATATTGTGAGATATATTTCAGATATCTCGGAATAAATTATAGACATTTTCAAATGTAAAGCTGGAGATACCTGGAGTTTCAGTTATCATAAAAAGTAAACTGCAGTTTAAGATATCTGAAAATTATTTTGAGATACCTATAAATTTAAATTCAACTTGAAATTGAGCACAGATATTGTTATTTCTGTTGAAAAATTGTTGATTATGATTTACTGTGTATCAGCCTCAGTGCACAGCTATGAGAACTACATACATTTGCTTAAGATTGAATTAAAATAACATTACCTGTAGATATCGTTAAAAGAGAATAAAGTAATAAAAAAAGATTAAATAAAGTGTAGTGTTGTTTGTTTGGAACAAATTGCCAATGTTTCTAGAGATATAGATTGCTCTTTACCCTCCGATCTCAACACACCTCCTCTGAATTACTTGTTTACCCAATTGAAAAAGAATTGGATTTTCACTGGCAACTCTCCACTTTCTCAATTCTGTTTGTAATTTACCAAACAAAGGAGGTCTTTATTATTTTAGATAACAGCAAAGTATTGGCTCCTTAAGCTGAAAGACCTGCGGACAAAGCTGACAGATAAACAGATGCCTTGGTTGAAGAGGGTCATTTCTGAAATTGATGCTGAAAAGAAGCAAAGTTTTACTGCCAATGTAATTTTGCTGCATTTATGCCTTAAGTGTCCATTTTAGATTTACTCCTCATATCCTGAGAGATGGTCAATGGTGATCTTCATTCTGTTTTTTTATAAAGCAAGAAGGATGAAATAATAAAATGAATAAGCAATTAAGTTTATATTATTGGTGAGCTATTTGGCAGAGAGAGAGAGAGAGCAAAATAAAAGCTGCTAGGAAGAAAGTAAACTTTTACTGGTAAATGATCTGTAAAAGATCTTTGTCAGAACATCTTCTGAGACAGTATGTCTTCATGCAAGACAATTAGTGGGTATATAATAGCTTTGTTGACATATTAAATGTAAGGCAAAATAATGACAACTGTATTTGAATCTGCCAAGATGCTGGTAAAGATAGTCAGTACATAAAGGGGAAGACTTTGAAGGTGATTAAGAATTAACCTTTCTTCTGTAAAAACTAACTACTTTAGTTTGAACCATGGACCCTTCTGTCTATGTCATGCACAGTGGAAACTTAAGTAACCTAATTTCTGTAGGAGAGACATTTTGCTTATTTGCAAATGGGAGAGTGCAAGCTGAACAATGTTATACTCTTACCAGCTTTTTCCTTAGTGAACGGCATGTCCTCTGCTCCTGCCATTTTGATTGTGTTCACTTTTAGTGGTCACCATGGCTCATCCCTAATCTGTGATTGAACTTTGGTCTTTGAGCTCTTAATTCAAGTTGCTGTAAACAAATAAAAGGTAAGTAAATGTATATTGGTCCAGTATGTAGAGCTTCACATGAGATAAGAATATCCACCAAGAGCAGCAAGAGTTTTGTACTGCTCATGCTACTATTCACCATCCTTTTCTTCTGGGGGTGATCACTCAAGATGATTCTATCTATCTATCTATCTATCTATCTATCTATCTATCTATCTATCTATCTATCTATCTATCTATCT
>JANRMT010062848.1:13792274-13846111 GCA_026402145.1 Polypterus bichir lapradei | reverse complement strand
GTCATGAAAATAAAGAAAACACATTGAATGAGGAGGTGTGTCCAAACTTTTGGCCTGTACTGTACATATATACACACATATATATATATACATATCCACATATATATATACACATATACTATATACATATCTACATGTATATATACACATACATACATACATACATACATATATATATATATATACATATATATATACTGTATATAGCAAAATCCCCGCGCTTCGCAGCGACGAAGAACTGCTTTTAAATTTTTATTAAGAAAAGAAAACCTTTTTAAACTGAGGGAAAATACACCAATAACTATCTGTTAAGGATCTCTTTGTATACCATGTTGTCAGTTCAGCACTCCGGTTGTAATATGACCAAGCTGTGCACTGAGATTACTTTTGAGAATGCAACGTATAGTTGTCCAGGAGAAAAGCAATGTTGCCTCAGATCAATGCCAACCTTTTGTAGGGTCTGACCCTGAGACTTATTAATTGTCATCGCGAAGCAGAGCCTTACTGGAAATGTGAGGCATTTGAATTGAAATGGGAGATCAGAGGGTATAACGGTGATGCGAGGAATACATTCAGAGTGTGGCGCTCTGCGTTTTTTTTGTGTAGCTGCCTTCACACAGCTTCTCCGCTGCTTTATAAACGAACGCCATATAAGGCCGTTGTTTCTCCTTGCTTCGCGGTTTTGTACTGTTTTATTGTTCGTTTATTACGATTGTTATAGTTATTGTGTAGCTATTCGAGACTTACTTTACTGTTCAGGTACCCATTTCCTTTATTTAATCTGCGGCTTCTACGCTATTGTTTGTTCGTTTATTATGATTATAGATATTTATTGATTCCCTTCTTTAGCTGACTGCCTGCTCATATAAGGTTTTTTGTGAAGCAGCCTTTACACGGCTTCTCCGCTGTTTTATAAACGAACGACATATAAAGCCATCCTTTTTCCTTGCTTTGCCAAGGAAGCTGCCTTTTATTTAATCCACGGGTTCTCCGCTGTTTTATTGTTCGTTTATTACAATTATTATAGTTCTCTTTATATATCACGTGAAATCAACAACCTGAAATCAATGGCAACCTTTTGTAGGGTCTGTCCCTGAGACTTATTACTTGTCATCGTGCAGCAGAGCCTTACTGGAAATTGTTGGCATCTGAATTGAAATGGGAGATCAGACGGTATAAAGGGGATGCGAGGAATACATTGAGTGTGGAGAAACTCTAGAGACAGCATGTGTATTAACTTGTGGATTTTTCTGTGAGTATTTGGTGGAAGCGTGACGAAGTTGCTTCCGCAAGACCGCGTTAGCTGTGGAGCTCAGCTCGGAGCATATTCTTTTCCTACCTTGTCAATTGTGTAATGCGTTTTTTGAACCGGTTTGATGCATGGAAGTGATCACTCTTACTGCGTTCAGTCAGTTCACGTGAGCTGCTCTCTTGTGTGATGTTGCGATGTCCACGGCTTTATTTAACGTTAGCTAAGACTCGGCACTTAAAAGTTTCTCGCTACAGCAATTTTAACTCCATTACAAAGTGATCCAAAGTCTCGTTTATACCTCGTGTCTTCTCATTAAACTTGTATCTCGCGAATAAAGTATTTGGTGTTTTTCTTCAGCGCTCTTTGGGAGCTCTTCCTTCTTTTCTATGTACTGCGTTCACAGTCACAGTCACAGTGATTACGTGGGAGGCGTGATGATGTCACACGCAGCTCTGTCCCCCACGGCCATCGAGCTAAAGTCCATTACAGTATATGGAGAAAAATAGGTTCCAGTTATGACCGTTACGCGTAGAATTTCGAAATGAAACCCTACCCAACTTTTGTAAGTAAGCTGTAAGGAATGAGCCTGCCAAATTTCAGCCTTCTACCTACATGGGAAGTTGGAGAATTAGTGATGAGTGAGTGAGTGAGTGAGTGAGGGCTTTGCCTTTTATTAGTATAGATAAAGAAGCTTTGCTATTTTAAAATTCCAAATATTATTTGAGAAGCACCTTCCAGAAGAGGAAGCAGAAAGGGTGCTCAAAGTTTGGTTTGTTTTAAACACAACACAACATCATACAAACTAGACATCATCTTTTCAAACAAAAAAGTCACAATTAAAGTTATTGATGCTTTAAGCAACAGTGAACACAACAGGGTTACATTTGAAAACTCATAAACTTCTAATCTGCAGAAAATAGACTTTATGGGGATGGTGTCTAACAAAAACAGAATGCGTACCTAAAAATAATGTATTTATAAATAATACATGGTGTCATTTCAGGTTCTAAACAAATACACGCATACACCTAACACTAAAGAAATGGCCAAAATGGAAGAATAAGGACATCATAAGAATTTAAAGCTGGCAGGATCAATCTAAAAAAATATAAGTAAGCTGAAACATTCAGAAAAGTTCAGAAAAGAAAAACATTGCTACTAAAGCCAAAAGAGTCAACCTTTTTCCAGCTATGAAAAAATACACAAATAGCAAATAAATGAAATGATTTTATTTCACCAGTATACTTGTCTAGAAGATGCAAATAGAATGCTTCATGGAGAAAAGAAAACAAGCTTCACCTTTACAAATTTTAAAAATAGAAGAGTTATATGTGCTTTAGCCCTAATAGAACCTCTGGCCTTAATAGGATTTTACCAGTAGTGTTCAGAGAAATTAAAGATGTAATTTAAAAGGGAGAAGCACATGATGACTAGACTGTCTCAAATATGCCTAATCCACAAGAAAGGAGACACAAAGATCCTATTAATTATAATAAGCCTTTTTGCCTATCCCATTAAACTATGGAAACTAAAATATAGAAAATAATTTAGGTAACTTTTTTTAATAATGCACTAAATAACATCCATTATGTAATCATGAAGGAAGATGTCACATTATGTGACTTCCAGTCATGGGTTATATCAGACTTGTCGAATGCTGTTGCTTATCTTGTTGCCAGACCATGTCAGTTTAAATGACTGAAAATCACTGGGCATGTCAAATTACCTGAGTGGCTGACAGTTTTCCAGTTCAGTCAGGATAGCCCCTTCTTCTAACAGCCAATACCATGCTGCCTGATGGAGCCAATGCTGTATGAAGAGTTAACAGGTACGCTGAGTTCAGCCACAGTCTCTTCTTTTTTTCCATTCTGTCATTGTATGTAAAACAGAAAACATCAGACAGACAGACTTTCTCTTCTGTTTGTGAGGTCCAAAACACCCATGTTCCTTAATCCTCGTCACTGTATTATATGCATTGCATTTCCAATAAGCATTCATTGATTGTCAGCTCTCATGCACACAGACTCAACTAAAGACAATGTCAAGGCAAGTCACAGACTAGTTGAAGTGAGTCATTGAGGATGTCAGACTAGAAGAATGGCCTTCACAGGAGCAGGTCACCAACTGCTATGATGTGCTAAAATTATGTATGAAAAAGTCATTTAATGTGACAAGGCCTTAAACCAATCTGTTTTGAACAAGAAATTGGAGAGTAGGATTTGAAGAACCTTCAGAACTGACTTGATGTTATTTGGAGAATGTAGATGAATAGTATTGGCGGGCTTGTTGGTCTGAATGGCCTATTCTCATCAAAATTATTCCAGCGTTCTAATGTACTAGTAGATAAAAGTGATTCATACATCATAGCTCATTTAGACCATCGAAAAGCCTTTGACACAGATCCACACCAAAGAATAATTTGGAAATTAAAATAAACTCTGCATGGAAAGAGGTTATCAGTGTAGCCACTTGGGTATCTGTGCTTGGACCATTACCTTTACAAATTTATATTAATCGCATTAATTGTGATGTAGTTCATAAATATTTTAAATTTGCAGATCCTACAAGAGGTAGAGATATTGGAGGTGTAATGATGAATGTTGTTAGTGCATATGCCCCACAAGTTGGGTGTGCAATGGATAAGAAAGAAGATTTTTGGAATGAGTTGGATGAAGCGATGAACAGTGTGCCCAAGGGAGAGAAAGTGGTGATTGGAGCGGGTTTCAATGGACATATTGGTGAAGGGAACAGAGGAGACGAGGAGGTGATGGGTAGGTATGGTGTCAAGCAGAGGAATGAAGAAGGTCAGAGGATATTGGATTTTTCCAGAAGGTTATTGTAATAAAGGATAAAGATGGAAACGTACTCACAAGCGAGGAGAGTGTGTTGAGCAGATGGAAAGAGTACTTTGAGAGGCTGATGAATGAAGAGAACGAGAGAGAGAAGAGGCTGGATGATGTGGAGATAATGAATCAGGAAGTGCAACAGATTAGCAAGGAGGAAGTAAGGAAAGCTATGAAGAGGATGAAGAATGGAAAAACTGTTGGTCCAGATGACATACCTGTGGAAACATGGAGGTGTTTGCTCTGAGGGTGTTGATGGAGAAGTATAGAGAAGGCCAGAAGGAGTTGCATTGCTCCTTTGTGGACCTGGAGAAAGCATATGACAGGATGCCTCGAGAGGAGTTGTGGTATAGTATGAGGAAGTCGGGAGTGGCAGAGAAGTATGTAACAGTTGTACAAGATATGTATGAGGGAAGTGTGGCCGTGGTGAGGTCTGCGGTAGGAGTGATGGATGCATTCAAGGTGGAGGTGAGATTACATCAGGGATCGGCTCTGAGCCCTTTCTTATTTGCAATGGTGATGGACAGGTTGACAGACAAGATTAGACAGGAGTCCCCTTGGACTATGATGTTTGCTGATGACATTGTGATCTGTTGCGATAGTAGGGAGCAGGTTCAGGAGACCCTGGAGTGGTGGAGAAATGCTCTAGAGAGGAGAGGAATGAAGGTCAGTAGGAACAAAACAGAATACATGTGTGTAAATGAGAGGGAGGCCAGTGGAATGGTGAGGATGCAAGGAGTAGAGTTGGCAAAGGTGGATGAGTTTAAATACTTGGGATCAACAGTACAGAGTAATGGGGATTGTGGAAGAGAGGTGAAAAAGAGAGTGCAGGCAGGGTGGAATGGGTGGAAAAGAGGGTCAGGAGTGATTTGTGACAGATGGATATCAGCATATATATGGGTGTGACAAGAATGGATAGGAATAGAAATGAGTACATTAGAGGATCAACTCAATTTGGATGGTTGGGAGGCAAAGTCAGACAGGCGAGATTGCATTGGTTTGGACATGTGCAGAGGAGAGATTTTGAATATATTGGGAGAAGGATGCTAAGGACAAGGCTGCCTGGCAAGAGAAAAAGAGGAAGGCCTAAAAGAAGGTTTATGGATGTGGTGAGAGAGGACATGCAGGTGAAGGGTGTAACAGAACAAGATACAGAGGACAGAAAGATATGGAAGAAGATGATCCACTGTGGCGAACCCTAACGGGATTAGCTTAAAGAAGAAGAAGAAGAAAGAAGAGAATTGTAAAGATAGCAGATACTGATGAAGCAGCAAAAATAATTCAAAAAGACCTAGGCAGTGTTTAGAATGAGGCATGCATTTGGAAATATGCAGTTTAATGTAGAAAATATTTGAGTGATGAGTGCTACATACAGGTAAAATGAACATTAATTATGAATACAAGATAGCTGACACTGTCTTACAGGAACAACCTCTGAAAAACATATAAGGGGCTGTGCTGACACAATATTCTCATCATCTATAGGCCAGGGGCATCAGACTCAGATCCTTGAGGGCCATGGTGGCTGTAAGTTTTCATTCCTGCCACTTCCTTAATTAGTAACCAATTTCTGCTGCTAATATTTAGTAATTCTTTTACCACAATTATGATTTACTTGCATAATTGTTTTTTGATTTAACCAGCAACCAAGCAATAAAGAGATAGCAGAGGACTCAGAGGTCTCAGTCTTTGAGGGCTGCCATTTTCACTCTGGCCAGTTTCCTATTTAAGTGTCTGCAATTTAATTCCATGGCTTGTTAGAGTTATCATTCCATTATCATTAACAAATGCTTAATAGTGGAGAAAGTGGCAGAAGCAAAAACCTGCAGTCACTGCTGCCTTCCAGAATCTAAGTTTGACATTCCTGAAGTAAGCAGTATGGAGAGGCAATTAAAAAGGAAAATAAAATGTTTAGATTATATTGTAATATCAAATTAAATGAAATTTAATTTGTCACATAGAAATTGTGCATACAGTATAATATGTAATGAAATGCTTAGTTGCACAGTTTGATTGTGCCTTTAACAGAAATATGAAAGGAGAATAACATAAATACATGACATTATAAATGTAAAAAATCAGTAAATGAATTTTGAATATGTAATAAATAATTAATAATTACTTAAATAGCAATGTAATTGAGTTAGCAGTTGGCATCATGTAGTTTTAGACACTTTCGGTATTCAAGATGCATGTGTACAGTATGAAAAAAACTCCACCTCAGTCCCTCTAAACTGGTGTTCAGACAGTGGTAGTGTTTACCTTTGCTCTTTTGGCAAGATATGATATAGTATTATATAGTAGATGTGTGGCTACTTCAGGCCTGAAAAAGTCTGTGCAAATGAGTTAAATGTTGTCTCTTGTGTGGATCGTGCTACGTGTATTTTGCGGAAAACCTACTTTCTCTATACACTGCTTTACATCAGTGATCATTGTTCAGCATGCAACATTACCCCAGCATTAAGGCAGCAAGTGGGAAGCCTTGGAATTCTGTGAAGATCAGGCTGTGAGAACATGGCTTCACACAAATCAGCTATCAAAAGGAAGATGCATCACCATAGTAAATAATGTGAATGGAAACAGAAGCGAGGCAAACAAGCTGGTGTCCACATCAGGACAGAAATAAATTTTGATCAGGCTAGCGCTTCCTCCCATCATGTATTCAAATGTCTACTCACCGGACAGCAAGCTGGATGACCTTAAACTTTGATGGATAACCCAGTGAGAGATGGGGGACTGTTCCATTTTTATTTTTACTGAAACATGGCAGCACAATAACATCCCTGATGCCTACATACTGAACACATCTGAAATGGTCCAAGCCAATACTCAGACAAGTCAAGGTTGTGGCCAAAGGGAGCAGTTTCAGCCCTGCAGGACTGTTTTGATCACATAGACTGGGCCATGTTTAAAACAGCTGGCACCTATGGCCATCAGATCAACTTAGAGGGGTATGCATCATCAGTCACTGATTACATTAACAAGTGTATCGATAATGTGACTGTCTCAAAAAGTATCTGAACATGTTCAAATCAAAAACCACGGGTGACATTGGAAGTATGTTTACTGTTAAAAGCCCATAATACTGCCTTTACTTTAGATTAGGGGACGAGGTCGTCCCTCAGCAAATCAAGGACAAACCTCTCTCAAGGTATCAAAGCAGCTAAGCGACAGTATGGCAAGAAAATCCACAGCCATATTTTAGGACACCAGAGACACATGGCACATGTGACAGAGAATCCAATCCACCACAGACTATAAGACTACACCACCTGTCTGCAGTAATGTCTCCTTTTCAACTGTTTCAAATAACTTCTACAGACGTTTGATGCCCTGAACGACTTGCCTGCAAGGAAGCCCATCCCTCCTCAGAAAGTACAAATACTGAGCTTATTCACTGCAGATGTGAGAAGAACTTTGTTGAATGTAAACCCACACAAAGCTGCTGACCAGAAAATATACCCAAACCATTACACTGAAGATGATATATCGTCTACTTTTCATCTGGCCCTGTCTCAACTGGACAAAATGGACACTTATGCTAGAATGCTTTTAATTGACTTCAGTTCAGCTTACAACCCCATCATCCCAAGAAGCTCATAGGAACATTGGGTCTGCTAGGCTACAACACTTCCCTGTGCAGCTGGATCCTGGACTTCCTGAGAGAGAGAGACCCCAGAGAGTCCACATTGGAAACACCATTTCCAGTACCATCATGCTGAGCACTGCTGCCCCATAGGGCTTCTGTTCACTCTGCTGACTTGACTCATGACGATATGACTATGTACAGATTCTAAAACCATTAGTTTTGAGGATATCCTCAGTGGTGGTGGGTCTCATCAGCAATGGAGTTACAATGATTGAAAGTGGACAAGACGAAAGAGATGATTGTTGACTTTAGAAAGGCATATGCAATCCACACCCCACTGTACTTTGAGGGTTCTGTGGTAGAATTGGTCAAGAGCACCAAATTCCTAGGTATGTACCTGGCAGCTGACCTTACTTGGTCAATTAATGAGTCTTCCATAGCTAATAAGGTGCAGCAGCATCTCAGCTTCCTTCGGCAGGAGAAGAAGGCAAGCCTTCTTTCCCCTGTGTTCACCTCATTCCACAGAGGCACCATCGAGAGCATTTTGACCAGCTGCATCACTATCTGGTCTAACAACTGAAGCCTCTCTGACTGTAAGGTCCTACAACATTTAGTGTATCCAGCAGAAAAGATCATTGAGACCATTATGCCCTCCATTAATTACACCTTTATAAAGCGTTGCATTCACAAAGCTTTTAGTATTATGAAGGACCGCTATCATCCCTTCCACAGTCTCTTTGTCTCACTGACATTTGGCAGAAGGTACTGTAGCATCCAAATCAGTTTTGCCAGGTTCTGCAACAGCTTATACCCCTTAGTGGCCTGGACTCTAGATTCTGTGCTGCCCCTGTGCCCTCAGATTTGCTCCTAGTAGCTTATGCATATGCAGTACATTTGTTACACTAATTACTAGTTTGGTTTTTTTATTATTAGTTATTGTTACTCTATTTTTAAGTATTTCTATCTATTTACCTACTTATCATTTATTTATATATTTATAGTATTATATAGTTATTTAGCTGTCTTGTCCTTAACAGCATGCTGCAATACTGTGTACGGAAGGCATGACTATAAAGCCCCTTGACTTGACTTGACAATTTACCTATATAGTAATTGTTACTTCCAACATGATAATGAACAAATGTCATAAAGCAAAAAGCATGAACATAACAATAAGTTCATTGTTCTTCAATGGTCATCCCAGTTCCCTTTTCCAAATCCAATAGAACCCATTTGGGATGTGGTAGAATAGGAGAAAGGAAAAACAGTGCATGATGCAATCATGTCAGTATGGACTAGAATCTCAAAAGAACATTTCCAACATGTTGTGGAATCCATCCACTGAGGCTGTTTTAATAGCAAAAGGAGACCCTACTCAATGTTAGAATAGTATGCGTAATAATTTGCTCAGTGAGTGTATATTCAAAGGTTATAATCGTAACATTCAGGGACCAGTACGTGTAAATCACATACTTAAGGACATGGGGGAATGTTATGGGGAGATGAATTTAAGACAGAAGCTAGATTCTGACAACTTTCATAAAGTAGAAAGATAAAAATTTGGGACAACTTAGCTATTAGCTAACCAATTTGATGATCTCCTCTTATATGTCAAACCTTTTATGCTCTCATTTTCATAAGACTTGATTCATAAAGGCACATTATTTCTCATCCATTATTAATTCTTACAGTATGTTAGGCACTTTTGTTTCTGATGTTAGAGGCTGATTTTAAAGCTGATTGGTCAACGATGAATGACTGTTCTGGAATGACAAATTTGAGGTCAGCGCCAGTGTTTATCCAAAGCACAACATAAAAGAAACTATAAGTTTATACAAATAATAATAATATATAAAGATAAAAATTATATATGTGTATTTCAGCTGTCACTGTTGTGAATTCTGACCTATACAACTGGCTCCTGATTTTGAATGCCAGGAGTAAAGTTAGGACAGTAGTATACACTGTTAATACTCCACAAGCATGTATTAACTTTTCCTACTGGAAGAATGTTATTATCTCAGGTGACTTTCTAGACATAGTTAAGATGTTTGCAGCCAAATACAAGTGAAACTTGTATAGCTCAAGTGGTTAGCATCATGGTTATCTTTGCAGGACCTGCTGCCACCACTTAGTAACAGGTCCTACATTGAGCACTGCTACATTCTTATTACCTTCTGTTATACCAGCATTTGATTATCTCTAATTTTGAATGGCATTATTAAATTTCCATGCATCTTATGGCTTTCTTGTCCCAAAAGTGTGCAAGTTAGATTAACTGTCAACTCCAAATTGGCCCTGTATGAGTGAGTGTGCCCCGTGATGGACTGGTGAACTGTTTAGAGTTGTTGCTTCATGAAGCTCTGCTACCCATGATTTTGAAATGTATTAAGTGGGCTTGAGGATGCATGCAGTTTGTGTGAGGAACTTGCAGATTTGGGTGCAACGGCTGATCCTAATGTGATGTAGGAGACCTTCTGTGACAAGACCCTGAGGTTGCTGAGGGTTGTGTTGGTGTTACTGGTGTTCCCAGAAGGAGGTGTTTCATCTCGCAGGGCACCCTGGATATCATCGAGGGGAGTCACAGCGCACAGCTCAATGGCAACTCTGGTCTGTACTGAGATCTGAGAAGGACGACTGCGAGGGCTCTGAGGGCAGATAAAGAGGCGTTTGTTAGAGGAATCTGTGAGCAAGTGACACACCATCTGTGGTCTAGCGACCCACATCCTGTTTACAGAGGAACCAAAGCATTATATACATCCAAATCTGTTCCTCGGAGAGTCGCAGTCAGGGCGGCTGATGGAACGGTTCTTACGGATGACACTGCAGTTGTGACTCGCTGGGCTGGCTACTTTGAGCAGTTGTTCAAAGCTGATCCTCTGGCTAGGACGTGGATATCTCTGGATCCACGGTCCTTGATGCTGATCCTCCAATTAGCTGTGCACCACCCAATCTCACTGAGATTGCACAGCTGGTGAACCAGCTGAGGGGAGGAAAGGCTGCAGAGATCTGTGGTATCTGGGGTGAACTTCTCCAAGCTGGTGGTAAGGCTGTCCTCCTGGCATTGCAAGCAATCTTTGCTTCCATTTGGGAGACTGGCATCATCCCAACTTACTGGAAAATGGGACTTGTCATCCCTGTCTGGAAAGGGAAGGGTGATCACCTGGATTGCAGCAACTACAGTGGGATAACACTGCTCTCGGTGCCAGGTAAGGTCCTTGCTAGGGTCGTCGTCAATAGGATCCGTGATCACTTGCTCACCTACCAGCGACCAGAACAGTCTGGTTTTACGCCTAAGAAGTCTACCATTGACCGCATCCTGACACTGATGGTTTTCATGGAGCACAAACGCGAATATCAGCAGAGTTTCTTTGCAGCCTTTGTCGATTTTCATAAAGCGTTTGACTCAGTTGAACGAACTGCCCTGTGGGACATCTTGAGGGTTCTCAGGATCCCTTCGAGGTTGCTGGATATCATGGCCGGCCTATACACTGGTATTGTGAGTGCTGTGCAGAGTGGAGGCAGAACCTCTGTATATTTCCAAGTTGATTCTGGGGTTCATCAGGCGTGTGTTCTTGCTCCTACTCTGTTCAATGCTTGTAGGGACTGGGTGTTGGGCAAGGTCATGGGGTCCAACGACTGTGGGGCATCTGTTGGTAAAGAAAGATTCACGGATCTTGACTTTGCTGATGATGCTGTGATATTCATGGAGTCAATGGAGGCTCTGATCGGGGTGCTCAAGAGACTGAGAGAGGAGTCTGAGTGTCTGGGCTGGTGCTCCTGATATCTATGCAAAAGGACGAAGGTCCAAGTCTTTAGAGTCTTGGTGCTTCCTGTCTTGCTATATGGTTGTGAGACATGGATGCTATCCAGTGACCTGAGATGAAGGCTGGACTCCTTTGGTACTGTGTCTTTCCGGAAAATCCATGTGTACCGTTGGTTTGACTTTGTGTCGAATAAGCGGTTGCTCATGGAGTCCTAAATAAGGCACATTACCTGCATTGTGAGGGAGTGTCAGTTACGGCACTACGGCCATGTGCTGCCATTCCTTGAGGGTGACCCGGCTCGCAGGATACTCATTGTTGGGAACCCGAGTGGATTGACCAGGCTAAGGGGTCGCCCACGTAACACCTGGCTGCGGCAGACAGAGGGTCATTTCTGGAGGGTGGGACTGGACTGCGTTTCTGCCTGAGGATTACCAACCGAGATCCTGAGTTGTTTTGTCGTGCAGTGGGTGCGGCAACGCACCGTACCAGTGCATGCTCCCCAACTTAACTTGACTTGACTTGATAATGAATGGTTAGTTGAATATAACGCCTTTAATGGCAGATTTTCTCACATTTCAGTACAAGGCTTGTATCAATACAGTTAAAGATCAGGCTGATAAAGTGGCTTATTAAGGGTCTCATTCTGTGCCAGTGGTTAACCTTTAGTCTTACAGTATGAAATTCAACTCCCTAACCACCAAATCACACTGCCTGCCTCAAGTTGTTTTAGAAAATAATATTTTTGTTTCAAAAGAGCATTTTCTGTACTATCATAATGTCTATAAATGAAAACATGATATGAAACAGAATTTCTCAAAATAAAATGTGTGACTTATGGATGACTCTTGTGATTGTGAAAGAGAAACATGCCAAACTGAGGCAAAAAAGAGGTGTGCATTTAAAGCTTGTCTTCTTAATTTAATTCCACCAAGCTGTAAGACAAAATAAAAGGCTGCAGGGCAAAGAAATGGGGACGTGCAGTCAATCAGGCCACTTCAGATGCACTGGACCAAATTGTTTGAGCTTAAGTGCCAGTTTGCTCTGAAAGCAAATTGGAAGAATGGCATCTAAGCTGCTGTGTCCAGCTGAGCTATTTCACCTGGCCAACTTATTTTTTAGTATTGTGCTTGACTTTCTATAGAAGTGACTTTAATAGATTGCGTGTCTTGAAGTTATCAATATACATTAATTAATCTGCCTTCTTTAAATACATAAAATGATGTCATCTAAAAAAACCTAACACCCTCTACAATAAATTCCAAATAAAGTGAATAAAAATATTTCAAGCTTATTTATTTATTTATTTATTTATTTATTTATTTATTTATTTATTTATTTATTTATTGTGAATATAGACAAAGAAAATGGGGAAAAGCCTTCAGCTCTCTGTACAGCACATCAATATACCATGTAGAAATGAAGTGTTGGACTTGTGTAAATAGTGCTGAATACCTCCAATGTGGACAAATGAAGCTGCCCACCTTAAACATAAACAAGTCATCTGTTTGAATTTCCCTGAACTGTATCGGAAATGCAGTTTTATTCCCTGTCCCTTTCTGTGGGCAGTTTTCCCAGGAGAGGGCTATTATTATTCTATTCAGACATTGCTCCAAGATTCTGCCCCCGCCGTTCCCAATGGGTGGTCTTTTTTCATGCAAAAGCGAAAAAACAAAAAGTCTGGCAATGCACCCCTTGGAAACTGGATGACCACAAAAAAAAAAAAAACAATGCAAACAATAAATTGGGGGGGGGGGGGGGGGTTAAAATGATGTACAAATCTCTCCTTGTAGGAATCTAAATTAATTTCTAAGTTTATCTTAATATGAATTACTTTGTATATATAGAATTTTCTTAATTGTGGATTTTCACGAAAACACACATCAGAGTATTGAGCTTGGAAGAGACATTAGCATTAAAAAGGCTAAAACATATTTTCTCTCAATTGAAGTGGGGGTGCATGCTTGTCTAGTTAAAGACCCCGACCATTACAAAGTATGCTTGCTGCCTAGTTTCCAGCAGGTCTGATGCATTTCTGTCATGGTCACAACAGAGCAAATGGTCCCAAAATTCCAAAATAGTTTGAACATATCAGGATGGCAGTCTTAATAAGGGAATCTAAAATCGCTTTGTGATCATTGATGAACCAACATTTGACCACTCAGAAGCTTCTCCTGCCACTCAGTTGCATATCAAAAAGAATGTGTCTAACTACTACTCAGTGGCTTTATTTTTAGTGTTGGCAGGGTCTCATTTAAAAGATTTTTTTCTGTATTTGTTTTATTTTATTTCTTTTTTTGCTGTGCTTGTGACAGGTATGTCCAGCTGTAGTGGTTGCCAGAAACGCTTTTGCTTGGGTGATGGAGTTCACCATTCCAGACATTTGGCAACTTAAACATTTATTTAATCCATACTTACTTCCAGAAATTCTAGTATAGAAGCATCAAACCCTGTTCATGGGGTAATATTCCAGGGTTTGGCTTTCATTCCAACAAATGGCTTGATTAGCAACTTACTCATTTAATTAAATTCCTACCTTGCCTATTCTTTTAGAGCAGATTTTCAATTGTTTGTAAAATTTAGAAAGATGCACAATTTTAGTGCTCAGGAGAAAAGCCTTCACTGATTTTGTGCTTAATTTTAGCATCTTGTTTGTTAATATTACTTGTTTATTTCTTATTCTTAATCAGCAAGCAATTTTACTGATGTTATCTGCATATTGTTGTGAGGATGGATAGCCAGCTAATCCCCAATAGAGTCTGACAGTAGGTAATGCAATGTCACTTTTGTCATCACAGTGGACCTCAACCCTGACAAATGATGTCTGTAGTTTCTGTAGTTCGTAATTATGTTGCTAGTCTTGAGCATAGCATTTGATACCATTGACCATTCTATTTTAATACACAGGCTGGAAAATGAAATTGTTCACTGACAATGTCCTTGCCTCGTTTAGTTCTTATATTCACTGACAATGTCCTTGCCTCGTTTAGTTCTTATTTATCTAATCGATTCCAGTATGTATAGAAATGTGCTGACAGTACTCCATCATTATACTTAAAAATTAATTATGGTGTCCCGCAGGACTCAGTACTCTGGCACTACCAGCTGAACCAACTTAACTTAGAACTGCATCTCCCAGCAGTCCTTGCAGGGGCTGTTGGGGTCAAAGGTGGCCAGAGGGGTTTAAAAGGAGGGAAAGTGTCAAAGAGAAAAAAAAGGTTTTGTTGTGTTTGTTTGGTGCGTTATATACTGTACATCTGCTGGACTGCTTGCCATTAATTCTGCCATTTACCATCATTGTGTCCTGGATTGTATTGTTTGTTGGGGTCTGGATCGTCTGTATACCTGTCTACTGTCTACTGAGGACTGCGTGTGGATTCATTGGCTTTCCCAGAAGAAGGAGCGCTCCTGAACCATCCATCTGTCGCCATGCTTTCAGCAACTACCGGTAGGACTGTGTTTTCCATTCCTTTTCTACATACAGATCGCTGGACTTAACTTCACCACTTCTCCGGTTTGGGTTTCCATGGACTTTGCTATGTGTTTATTGTGTTTATATGTTAAATGTAATATCGCCGAAGGGATCAGGGGTGGTATTATTGTTTCATTTACATAATTTAATTTCATTATACTTTTTATCATTAAAATTCCAGCATGTTTTTTTTGGTCTCTGTAGTGTGTGTGTGTGTGTGTGTGTGTGTGTGTGTGTCGTTCCAAGGCTGGGGTTGTCCCTGGTAATCCTCCAGTAAAATAAATAAATCACAGACACGTTGATGGTGTGAATCTTAGCGGCACTTGACCGCCACAGATTTTGGCGAGCCGGGTAGGAGCCAGGGTTATTTACGTCCCCTTCTAGTGCGACTTTACTTACACCCTTACAGAAGCATGTCTGTTGTAAGCGCAGTGCAGGGTGTGGAGCTTGAATTAAGTGAGCCGCTGCCTAGGCCGCGTCACGTTACAGTCAGAGCCCCTCTCGAGGACGAGTTGAGCCTGCCGGATACCCTGTGTACCTCCAGTCCAGGGCAGCCCGAGACCGGCGAGGGACGGCTTCTGCAAGACCTGACGCTGCGCCTAGAACAGCTAGAGACGCGGGTTGATGACATCGCCCGCAGTTTTCTCAATCATGACGAAACTGTCCATGACCTTATCGATGCCACGGCCGCCCGAGTTTCCGACGAGGCGGTTGTGAGGGTGCAGCATCTGGAACAGTCCTTCGTGAAGTGTGTGCAGCACCTGGAAGCCAATATGAGAGAGGAGATCAGGAGGCAGGTGCAGGAAAGCTCGCGTACCGTCACGCAGCCACTGGGGCAGTCAACTCCTGTAAAGGGAGTGAGGAACGACTGGGGACAGTTGTCCTTGTCCATTGCGGTGCCGCTGATGGAGTTTCCAAAGCTGGCCCCTCAGTGTGCACCCACGGGCATTGTCGACTTTGTAGAGGAGGTCGACATGTTCGTGGAGCTACACCCTCTGAGTGGAGCCGAGCTGTGGGGATTCCTGAACACGGCACTCAGCGGGCCGGCATGCTCTTGGTGGTTTGCTGAGCGGCACAAATGTAATACCTGGGCGGAGTTTCGCACTGCCTTCCTGAATGCATTCCTCTCTGATGAATACCAGGCGCTGTTGGAAGAAAAGCTCCGGACCTTTGTACAAAAACCATCGCAGAGCCTCCGTGACTTTGTCTTTGAACTCCGTGGGTTGTGTCTGAAGTGGCAATCTGACATGCGTGAGGAAGAGATATTGCGACGTGTCCTTGATGCATGTGACCCTTGGGTGGCCGCTACTCTGAGGGGAGTTGTGAAATTGGTTGATGAGTTGGTGAAGGTGGGGTCCCGAGTGGAAAAGGATTGGGCGGCTATCGGGCTTAGTGGGTCTCGAAAGGGTCCCACGTCTCAAGATGTCCCCTGTCCGAAACCACGAGGGAAAGCCCCAGTGGATCCCCTGGCCGATCTCACCCTGGTGCAAGCCACCTTGCCCCTCTTAGTGGTGCCTGTACAAGTGTGAGGTGTCACTGGAGAGGCGGTCGTAGATACAGGGAGCACTTATACCCTTATGAAATACAGCTTGTGGGAAAAGCTTAAAGTGCCTCATGAGCAGTTAAGGGAAAGTGCAAAAGTAAAATTCTTTCTTGCGGATGGAAGGGCGCACGGGGCAAAGGGCAGGGTTCCTATGAGGTTCTGCTTACATGAGACACACTGGGAGACAGAAATTTACATCCTGGAAGATGACCACCTGTCAATGCCCTTGTTACTTGGAATGGACTCTCTTGTGTCGGTAGGTCTTACCATCCACCTGTTGCTGCTGGAGTACGAGTTGCCGGGGGGTGAAGTCCATCGGTTTGGGATGAAGGCTCAAAGTAATCTGGTTTGGCCTAACTTGTGTTATTACCTCGCGCAGTTGGTGGATGAGCCCAGCCCAGTAGAGAAGGCTATTCTTGAACAGCCAGAGCTCGTTCAGCCACTGCTTAGGAGGTGGCACTCAGTGTGGACAGACAAATTGAGTCAGACTGAGGTGGTGTGTCACCACATTCACACAGTCAACCCTGTCCCAGTTAGACACAGAGCTTACAGAGTGTCGCCTCTGAAAAGAGGAATAATCAAGGAGTGGGTCAACCAGATGTTGGCGTATGGGGTCATTGAGCCTTCCACCTCACCATGGGCTAGCCCTGCGGTGCTCGTTCAGAAGGCCGACGGGACCTACCGATTCTGTGTGGATTATCAGGAGCTGAACAAGAAGACCTTGGATGATGCTTACCCCATGCCCCTCATTCATGACATCTTGGAGTCTTTGCATGGGGCAGCGTTTTTCAGCTCCCTAGATTTGAAGTCCGGGTATTGGCAGGTGAGGATGGAGAAGAGTAGCATGGAGAAGACTGCCGTCATCACCTCGGAGGGGTTGTTCCAGTTTCGGGTGATGCCCTTTGGACTTAAAAACGCTGGGGCGTCATTCCAACGGCTAATGGAGCAGGTCCTCCGGGGACTCATTGGGAAGACCTGTTTTGTGTATATAGATGACATCATCATATTCTCCCTATCTGTCCCACAACATCTAAATGACCTTCCAGCGACTGCAGAAGGCTCAGCTGATGCTCAGCACCAAGAAGTGTAGATTTCTACAAGACCATCTGAACTTCCTCGGCCATGTGGTGTCGGCAGACGGGGTCCGGGTAGACCCAAAGAAAATTAAGTCCATCTTGGACTACCCAGCGCTCCAGGAGGTAAAAAGTCTCCAGTGCTTCCTGGGGATGGCTGGGTGGTTCCACAAATTTGTGCATGGGTTTGCCAACATCGCTGCCCCTTTGTTCCAGCTGCTGAGGAAGGGATCCCCCAGGGAGTGGTCACCAACATGCCAGGACTCCTTTGAAAAACTCAAACAGGCACTGATATCACCTCCAGTCCCGGCACAGCCTGATCCCTCATTAACCTTTCAGGTCCACACTGATGCAAGTGACCTACCGCCGTTCTCGCACAAACTAGTCAAGGAGAGGAGAGAGTGGTGGCCTATGCTTCACGGTCACTGAAGGGCGCCGAGTATAATTATTCCACCACCGAGAAGGAATGCCTCGTTGTCGTGTGGGCCGTGGAAAACTGGTGTCACTTCCTGGAGGGGACATCATTTGAAGTCTACACTGACCATAGGGCCCTGACCTGGGCATTCAATTGCCCAAAGACCACGTCTAGGCTAACAAGGTGGGTTTTGCGCCTCCAACAGTTCACGTTCAGGGTGTGCTATCGGAAGGGTTGTGCTAATGTTGTGCCCGATGCCTTATCACGGGTTCATGAGCCTGAACCAATGGTATGTGTGGTATCAGTCTCTAACCCTTGGCCTGATCTTCCCCTGAACATGCAGGAAATCATTCAATCTCAAGCAGCCAGTCCTGTATGTCAGGGGTTGAGAGAGGGCTCAGGGGGGAGGCCTGACCGCATACATTATAGGGAACTTCAAGGAGCACTCTATCGCTGTGTTCCAACAAAAGATCGGGGTTACCATTATCAGTTGGTAGTGCCAGAGACATATGTGCCCAAGTTCCTACAGTATTACCATGATAGCCCGATCGGTGGTCACCTTGGACGTACTAAGACACTGTTTAAAATCTTGGAGGTGGCATGGTGGCCGATGATACGCAAAGACGTCTGGTCCCATGTCCAGACTTGTTCCACCTGTCAGCAATACAAAACCCCACCTGGTCTCCCCTCAGGACAGCTTCAGCCAGTAACCATCACTACCCTGGGGGAGAGCCTAGGCGTGGACCTTATGGGACCATTTCCTGCTAGTAAGGACCGGAAGACCTACCTGATGGTGGTTGTGGACTGTTTTACCCGATGGGTGGAGCTATTCCCTATGGCTAATGCCACAGCCAAGAAGATATGTTCCACCCTGAAGGATGAGATCTTTACCCGATGGGGGTTGCCGAAGAACATCATCACAGACCGGGGCCCGCAGTTTACCGGCTCAGAGGCCGAAGAATTTTGGAAGCAATGGGGGGTGGTTCACCTGAAAACAACAGTGTACCATCCCCAATCTAATCGCACTGAGCGGGTGAACCGGACCCTTAAGACAATGATAGCATCCTTCGTCGAAGACCACCATCAGGATTGGACAAAGTGGCTGCCTGAGCTGCGGTTCTCATTGAACACGGCGGTGCACGAGGTTACGGGTGAGACCCCTGCATTGTTAGCTTTAGGCAGACAGCTAAATGGTCCACTAGAGAGGATAACTGATCATAAACCACCCAATCCAGACACCTCAATACATGATCATTTACAGACTTTACAACTAATCACACAATGGGTAAAGGAGAGGATGGTGAGGTCCCAGTCCAGACAATCTCAATCGTACAACCGGAGTCATAAGCCTGTGCAGTTCTCAGTTGGGGAGAAAGTCTGGATCAGGACTCATCCTCTCTCCAAAGCCTCCGATAAATTCATGGCTAAACTGGCTCCGAAGTGGTTCGGCCTGGCAACTGTTGTCCAAAAAAAGGGACCAGTAACCTATGCAGTGGAGTGGGGATTGCCAGGTACTAAGAAAGTAGACACTGTGAACATCGCAAACCTCAAACCTTGGTTCGGCCATACACCATGGCCTGGGGGTGGGGATTGTAGCAATGCTGCTAATAGTTAGAACTGCATCTCCCAGCAGTCCTTGCAGGGGCTGTTGGGGTCAAAGGTGGCCAGAGGGGTTTAAAAGGAGGGCAGGTGTCAAAGAGAAAAAAAAGGTTTTGTTTTGTTTGTTTGGTGCGTTATATACATCTGCTGGACTGCTTGCCGTTAATTCTGCCATTTACAATCATTGTGTCCTGGATTGTATTGTTTGTTGGGGTCTGGATCGTCTATCTACCTGTCTACGGAGGACTGTGTGTGGATTCATTGGCTTTCCTGGAAGAAGGAGCGCTCCTGAACCATCCATCTGTCGTCATACTTTCAGCAACTACCGGTAGGACTGTGTTTTCCATTCCCTTTCTATATACAGATCGCTGAACTTAACTTCACCACTTCTCATTTCATCCGGTTTGGGTTTCCATGGACTTTGCTGTGTGTTTATTGTGTTTATATGTTAAACGTAATATCGTCGAAGGGATCAGGGGTGGTATTGTTTTCATTTATATAATTTAATTTCATTATACTTTTTATCGTTAAAATTCCAGCGTGTTTTTTTTTTGGTGTCTGTAGTGTGTGTGTGTGTGTGTGTGTGTGTTGTTCCAAGGCTGGGGTTGTCCATGGTAATCCTCCAGTAAAATAAATAAATCACCGACACATCGATGGTGTGAATCTTATCAATCAATCAATCAACATTTATTTATATAGCACATTTTCATACAAAAAATGTAGCTCAAAGTGCTTTACAAAATGAAGAATAGAAAAATAGAAGACACAATAAAAAATAAACATAAGTCAGCATTAATTAACATAGAATAAGTAAGGTCCAATGGCCAGGGTGGACAGAAAAAACAAAAAAAAAAAACTCCAAGAGCTGGAGAAAAAAAATAAAATCTGTAGGGATTCCAGACCAAGAGACCACCCAGTCCCCTCTGGGCAATCTACCTAACATAAATAAAAACAGTCCTCTTTGTATTTAGGGTTTTCATGGAAGGACCTGATGATGATGGTCACGTAGACTTCTGGCTTTCAGTCCATCAATGTTGGTGCATCATGATGCTTTGAGTGCTTTTGAGTAGGCCGCCGCCACCACAAAGAAACCGGAAAAAGAAAGAGAAGAGAGAGTAGGGGTCAGTACGGATTTTGGAGCCACTGTGAATAGTTATTATGATGAATTGAACATACAGAGTATCAGGATTAAGTTAAAGTGAAGTTATAAAAAGGCCATGTTAAAGTAATGTGTTTTCAGCAATGTTTTAAAGTGCTCTACTGTATTTGCCTGGCGAATTCCTATTGGCAGGCTATTCCAGATTTTAGGTGCATAACAGCAGAAGGCCGCCTCACCACTTCTTTTAAGTTTAGCTTTTGGAATTATAAGGAGACACTCATTTGAAGATCTAAGGTTACGATTTGGAATATAACGTGTCAGGCATTCCGATATTTAAGATGGAGAGAGATTATTTAAGGCTTTATAAACCATAAGCAGTATTTTAAAGTCAATCCTGAATGACACAGGTAACCAGTGTAGTGACGTCAAAACTGGAGAAATGTGTTCGGATTTTCTTTTCCTAGTTAGGATTCTAGCAGCTGCATTCTGCACTCGTTGCAATTGATTTATGTCTTTTTTGGGTAGTCCTGAGAGGAATGCGTTACAGTAATCTAGTCTACTGAAAACAAAAGCGTGAATTAATTTCTCAGCATCTTTCAATGATATAAGAGGTCTAACTTTTGCTATGTTTCTTAAGTGAAAAAATGCTGTCCTAGTGGTCTGATGAATATGCGATTTAAAATTCACATTACAGTCAACAGTTACCCCTAAGTTTTTTACTTCCGTCTTAACCTTTAATCCTAATGCATCAAGTTTATTTCTGACTAGCAGAATACCCGCGCTTCGCAGCGGAGAAGTACTGTGTTAAAGAAGTTATGAAAAAGAAAAGGAAAAATTTAAAAAATAACGTAACTTGATTGTTAATGTAATTGTTTTGTCATTGATATGAGTGTTGTTGTCATATCATATATACACACTGTTTATATACAGTAAAAACTAAATATTATTTTAAAGCTATTGAGTGTCTCCGATATCACATATGTTACAGCCATTACGATAGACAGGTCACCAGCAATAAATACGTACAATGCAAGAAAAATAGTATACAGTAAATGTGTGTACAGTAACACTAAACATACGTACATGTGCTAAGCACTGTAAGAAGAAAATTAATTATGGTTACTCACCAACAATGACACGATGACTTGTCCGATAACAATGAGTTTAATTTTACTGCACAACAAAGGAGAGCGTTACAGCCCGTGTAAAGGAGCCACTTCAGGCGATTGTGTAGCACTGCCGTTGTTCTTCTTCTGGCAGTCTTCAATCCAAATCCCTAAAGCAGATTCCATCCAGACTACTGCCTTATTACATCCACTTACAACTCGTTTTGCACCCTGGTTAAAAGGACACTGTGGCCGTAGATCTTATATTCCTTTCCTACTTTTTAAATAAAAAGAATCGTAGCCTTCAACAAATCCAAAACGTTTATCTTTTCGGCAATCGTTAACATCTTCTTCTTGCGCTTGGGCACGGCCTCTGAAGCAGTAGCAGATTGTTTTGGAGCCATAATGAAGGGCTTGACTATGCACAAAGATAAACAAAAAAGAGCACAACTCTTTACACAGCGAAACACGTTGATGCTGAATGAGCGAGAGGAGACTTCCTGGTTAACACTGCATTCAGCACGCAGGAACTCAACTGCGTACTCTGGTTGGTTAGCTTCTCAGTCAGGAGAACTTAACTGCGTGCTCTGATTGGTTAGCTTCTCAGCCATCCGCCAATAGCGTCCCTTGTATGAAATCAACTGGGCAAACCAACTGAGGAAGCATGTACAGGAAGTAAAAAGACACATTGTCCGCAGAACCCGCGAAGCAGCAAAAAATCTGCGTTATATATTTAGTTATGCTTTCATATAAAATCCGCGATAGAGTGAAGCCGCGAAAGTCGAAGCGCGATATAGCGAGGGATTACTGTACACTCAAACCTGTTTTTATGTGGTAATAGGGACTGCATAAAAAACACACAAAAAATATGATCATGATGATATAGTCTCATACTGCTGGTGAACCGAAACAGCCACAAACCTATCCTTGGGTTCAATTTAAATCAGGCATGACTGGCTTCAAAATAAAACCAAACAAAGAATCCCCGCTGTTTTGTAGACCGTTCCAGACTCCGCAATAAAGCAATGGACACTCGCGTTTCTAATCTCACAGCACTCTTCATGATACCACATATGTATCACCAGCCACCAAAGTGATAATACAACACTGTCTTACTTTGATCAGAGTTTTTCAGCAAAATATTGTAACGAATCTATTTGAGGCTACGGCGGCAGGGTCTCAACATGCAAAGGGGCGTGATGTATGCGCTCGAGTCGTCTCTCCCTGGTGTTGTCGGCAGTGGTAGTGGCGTGATATAGGCGCTTTCAATTATTGTAGTCGCTGGCGGTGGTGAACTCGATGCGTCTCGTTCGGCTGCTCCGTGGTGAATCAATCTTCGGTATCTGATAGAATTAATCTTTGGCCGTTCGCTGCCTCCTTTTAACGGACGCGTGCCCCCCACCCGCACAGTGTTACCGCTTTTGTGTTCGACGTGTGGTGAAGTTATAAATATTGGTTGCAATCGGACAGGGAGCTCACTCTACAAGATATGTTTGTTTAGATATGCCACTTTCTGGCACATTAACAGATCAGGAAGAAAAATGTAAGTCGCAACACGAAACAAGCTTTTTATTTATTCATGTACCTATGTCTTTACTGAGTTCTTATTACCCCCAAAAATATCACTTTTACCCCAATTGGGGTAATTTACCCCGTTCCCCGACCACTGCCATATACACTCAGGTCTTGAAGTTAGTGCTAGAATTGTTTGAATTTGCTGCATTATAATAAAGCTGATTTTGCATTTGTCTTCTCTTTTTAATTCTTAACTTATTTACTGAAGATTTCTTTTAAATTAGCTGTTATTTCTATATTCTGGAAAATTCGTGTTCTACATGGTTTGAATTATTGCTTTAAACTGACCCTTCTCTTCAGCCATTTCAGGATAGAATTCTTGTGCTACATGTAATTGAACCATTAGGAAAGAGCAAACATAATATAATACGTAAATTTCAGTACGTGTTTTGGCATAGGGCTTATGCTAAAACTAAAACTTTTAAGTTTAACTTTAGTACAGAAAATTTTGAACATATGCAGCAACGTCTGAAAAAGAGAAAGTGGGATAATATTTTGAGTGTAGGAAGAGGCGAAGAGCAGTGCAGTAGGGTTAAATTAAAATAGAGTATACAGTAAAATTGCAAGTGCTCTAAACTTTTATTTTTCTGAACCTTACATGTGTAAAGAAGTCAGTTACCTTCTAACATCAACAGAGGCTACTATATACAAATCTGTTTGAACAAATTATTAACTTGTTTGAAAGAATTACGTAACTCATTTGTACTAATAAGTAATTTATTTGAATGGATTATTTTTATTTAGTACAGAGACCCATTTTGTATTAATTCATTCAAACAAATTATTATTTTTCCACCTTGCAGTCTAATTTTTATTATGGAGCCCTATAAGGTTTTCCTGGGATACACTTCAGTGAACCATAAGTGAATTGTATGGTGTGTGTTAACATTCATGTACCAGAATAGTAACTAGTTGGAAAACCACCGCGGTTGAAATAATTCCTTTGAGGAGTCCTGAAACAGGTTTCAAACGCAGGAGAAGTTACAAGAATGGATTTATGGAATTTTCTCTCTGAATGTGATATTCTGGAGTGAGTGTTGGACATGTACTTTAAAGATTACAATATTCAAGCTTTTGAGGCAACTCAGTTCCCATCTTAAGGCAAGTTCTACTTAGCCAATAAAAGGTGTCATGTTGCTTAACTTCTCACTACATTCCACTACATAGTACAACACCCTAGTACTACATCCAAGAGCAATAAATACTTCTGGTGCTAGGACATGGTCCGCAGGAAGCACTTCTGGTTCATGTGAAAGTACTAATCCCTGCAGCAATCCCTAGCAGCACCCAGGGAACCCAACAGTGCTGCTCAATGGGAGTTCGGCTCCTAGTATGCCTTGTTGTTATGCATGTGGGTATCCTAACCCAGGGATGCTGCCATTTGTTGTGTCTGGGGAGTATATAGTATGAACATATCTCCCCTTGTAACATTTTTTCTTGGTCCATCTCTGTCAGGACACCAATGTATCCACTGGCACAATGGCATCTTTTGCCAGTCTTCTGACTAGGGAAGGGAATGTCTTAGCCTTCTGTATATCCACTCACTACCGTGGCCTCTTGTCCAGGCAAGAAGCCAGAACCCATCTTGACAGGGACGCTAGCGATATGTGTTGTTGATTACAATATATATTGCTTTGGCATTTTGTTTTCCGTATTACAAAAAAAAATGATATAGCAGTGTTACAGAAAGTCCAGACAAGAGCAGTTAGACACATTCCAGAAAGAGTGGTATGATCTTGAAACATCTCAACCTTTTCAATTTAAGTAGAGGTTAAGAGGTGACATGATTGAAGTGTTTAGAATTGCTAAGACAACTGATGCAGTGGATCTTTCAAAGTAGGACACACAGATGGAAAACTTAAAATTGCACAAAAATGTACAAAATCTTCCTTCTCACAAAGAGACATAGACACAACAAATAAATTAGCAAGTACTGCGAATTTTAGGAATTTTCATTTTGGAGAATTAAATGAATGGGACTGAGAGGCTTTAAACTTACTTAGCTTAGCTGTGAGGTGCCACGTTAACTACAATATTTTATATTTGTTTACACCATGGCATCCAATCAGCATTAAAATTATTCAGAAAAAAATGTAAAAATTCTTTAAAAAAAGGCTAAAAATTCAGTCGCATGAACTATGACAGCAGCAGTAGTATCAGTGGCTGTCTGGCTGCTTTTGTTTGCATAGGGCTTAGCTATTACCTCTCATTGTGTTCACCTTTTTTCTTTCATTTGCTATGATGGTGATCTCTGTGAAAGACACCATGTAAAATACAGAGGGAAATATGAGCATGGGGAGCATTTTACAGGTTTCTGTATCAAAGAAAACAAGGAGGAAGGGGAGTGTGATACCACATCTAACTACTGTTCTGTTTGTCCCTTCACAAGCCCTGGACCTTCTGGACCAGCTGCTTTATAAACAGACCTACCAGCGTAAGTTGACATTCATTTCTGAACCAGCTTCACAAGAAAATGGAGTTCCGCATTTCTAGATCTTTTCTTGTGACTTAACACCATCTTATTGTACTGCATGATTGTGCTACTTCTTTTGTCCTCTAGGCAGCCAAATCCTCCAGAACTCCAACCCTCACTTTGTTCTTTGCTTTATCCTTTCACAATACACATAAATATCAAAGAACTTGTTTAGAGGTCAATGTCTATATTTAATAGGGAACAAGGGTACTGTAAAAGATACACTTGATTCAGATATATCATTGGTAATATTAACACAACGTACTGTACATTTCTGATACCACATTTTACATATTTAGAACAACTTGTTTCATTTACTGTATTCATACATTTCAAATGTATTGTAAAAGAACTTAGGTTCACTATTTATACCAACTGTGTATTAACCCCCGTTGGCGTCACACTCACCTCTCAGGCTTGTGAAAGATTGGACACTCATTTAGATATACTAACTATCTGAGCACACAGTTAGCTTGTGTAGTCTACCTAGTTTTTCTGCAGTATTATAACTAATTCTACACTACTTAACTGAAATAAATGAACATTAATATTTTGATGTATGTTAAAAAGTTTGACAGCAATTTGATTTTATTATGCAGTGTATACGGCTAGTATTATTTTGACAGCATCATTTATATTACTTTCATAAAGCTATCTTGAAAACGGAATGTCAAAAGACTCCGCTGAAACATATGTTCAAATTAGTTGTCCTGCCCGGCTTTGCCTAAGACAATGGGCTTTGGATGATCAGATGTATCAGAAGTAATACGTAAATAACTGAGTACTTTTCTTTATACAATATTGGCTTGTTTTTTTTTTGTTTTTTTTTCACCCAATAATAATATTATTAGTTCACTGGAACTCCTTACTCTTGAGCATATCATACTATATCATAGTGAAAAAGGCAGAAACAATTTCTGTACAAAGCGCTAGCCTATTGCAGGGTGAACACACAGACACACACTCCATGAACAATTTAGTGTCACCAATCTACCTAACCTGCAGGTCTATGCATTATGGGGGGAAACCCAGCCAGACATTGGGAGGTCATGCAAACTCTATGCAAGGAGAACCTAGTACATGAGCTCTTATCTCTGTACTCCTTACTGCAGCAGGACTAACACTGTGCCATCATGCCTCCCATTCTTGAGCATGATACAATTACACATTAGTAAAATATTTGTGACATAGATCAAATCTTCTCTCTGCTAGTGACTTGGCCTTTGTTGATGGTCATTGCAAAACTCAATTTTAGAAGAAACTGTATTGTTTAGAATTCAAACAGATAATTAATAGGAATAATAGGAATCATTTTGAATATAAATATAAAATGTAAAAGATTTGAATGTAACATTTTGATCAGTAATCTTGTACTATGTGGTAGAATACGCCTTGACACCAGAAAAGGGTTTGGGGCAACCACCCGTATACTGGGATAAGACTGCAAAAACATTAGACAATTAGATACAAGGTTCCTTACAGATTAGAGTCCAAAACCAAACTGTGTAACAGAAGGAAGATGGCGGGTTTTAAAGTCAGTCAGGGGAAGTGATGTTACCGTGCCCGGAATCGGACATGGCGTCATCGAGCCCGGAAGTGACACAATTGAATTTAGAACTGGAAATGGTGACACCAGATCCAGGCAGAATTTCCCATTTTTGGTCTGCAGAGATAAAAGAGAAAGGATTATTACACTCTGCTATCCCCTGGCCTGGCATGGAATTACCTTCTTTTGAGCCCTTTACCTGCCTCCCATGCGCACGTGTGCGACAACTGTTACAAAGTTTTGGAGGGTTTCCTTCAACTTATTACATACAGCATTAATGTTTACTGAAATAATGCTGTATACAATGTCTGTCTTATCTTTATTCTATCCGTGCAGGAGAAGTGAGAAGTGTAGACGTTTAAACAGATCTAAGGATCTTGTCACTTGAAGTGGCCTGGAACGCTGTACCGGCAGTTCTGTTTGTGCTTTGCAAACCGGACGGAGCACATCATGGTCTGACCTCCAGGTAGACACACCAGTTCTCTGCAATATTGCATGTATTTTAAAACGAGTCTGCCCCCACAACTCCCCATTTTTTAAAATGTTTATATATAAGAGAAGTTGACAATCCAGTATGGCTTCAATTTGAATGTATTTTGTACTGCATTGTGAGGAGTAAGAGCAGGTCCACAGAACAAACAGTACTGCGTGTACTCGTGGAGGTCACTTGCTAAACATTTCTATGCAGCTAACCAACTTATCTCTTTTTCCCATATAGTGCAGCTGCCCCTTTTCACTCACTGCCTGCCCCATTTCTCTGCATGATTACTGTGTCAGCTTGTACAGTGATGCTGTTCTTCTTGTAACGTTCATTTGTATGAACTACAAGATCTATTTCTCTATGTGATAACAGCTGAGGCAAAAAGGGGCATATCATTTCTTAAAAATAGCCCACTTACTACAGCTTTATTACTGACAAATAATACTTGGCAGCTAATTTTCATTTTTCTATAACGTCACCAAATTTCAATTAAACCTGTCCAGGCATTTTTGAGATTTTGCTATTTTTAGTTTTTCTACTGTAGGAGGGGTTTTTACCCCTAATTATTGATACATTGAAATGTCCTTTCTTAGCAGACACCTACTAACATAGATGCCCCATTCTGCCAGATTTCACCTTTTTAACTAAGTGGGAAACAATGCTTTTGTTGATGAATGAGTGAGTAAGTGAGTCAGTCAGTCAGTCAACTTTACATTATATATTGTGATTATCTGAGGGAATGAAAGTCTCAACAATATAAATGTTGGGATGCAAACCTGGCCATCCCCATTTACTTCAAATGAAACAAAAAAAAACAAACGCATGATGGGGTCATAAATATAATAAATAATAACCTCCTGTAAGCTCTGGGCAAAGTAATCTTGAGGATCTTAGGTTACAGAAGAGCTCCCTCTCTCTGGCTTCTCGGTCAAGAAATGACACCTCTTTCTGGGTGGTTGTACTTTTATGGCCCAGGTACCAGAAGGGGGGTAGTCAGTTGCCCTCATTGGGCAGTTTCTCAGTACTGTGGAAGAAAAGGAAGATGAAAAAGTTTGCGGCAGTGCCCCCTCTTGGCCTTGGGGTGGAATTACATATCTTGGAGAATCTTGAACTGTGGTTTTCTGATATACCTACATGACACTATATCTATATATATCTATCTATATCTATATCTATATCTATATCTATATCTATCTATATCTATCTATCTATATATATATACAGTGGTGTAAAAAACTATTTGCCCCCTTCCTGATTTCTTATTCTTTTGCATGTTTGTCACACAAAATGTTTCTGATCATCAAACACATTTAACCATTAGTCAAATATAACACAAGTAAACACAAAATGCAGTTTTTAAATGATGGTTTTTATTATTTAGGGAGAAAAAAAAATCCAAACCTACATGGCCCTGTGTGAAAAAGTAATTGCCCCCTGAACCTAATAACTGGTTGGGCCACCCTTAGCAGCAATAACTGCAATCAAGCGTTTGCGATAACTTGCAATGAGTCTTTTACAGCGCTCTGGAGGAATTTTGGCCCACTCATCTTTGCAGAATTGTTGTAATTCAGCTTTATTTGAGGGTTTTCTAGCATGAACCGCCTTTTTAAGGTCATGCCATAGCATCTCAATTGGATTCAGGTCAGGACTTTGACTAGGCCACTCCAAAGTCTTCATTTTGTTTTTCTTCAGCCATTCAGAGGTGGATTTGCTGGTGTGTTTTGGGTCATTGTCCTGTTGCAGCACCCAAGATCGCTTCAGCTTGAGTTGACGAACAGATGGCCGGACATTCTCCTTCAGGATTTTTTGGTAGACAGTAGAATTCATGGTTCCATCTATCACAGCAAGCCTTCCAGGTCCTGAAGCAACAAAACAACCCCAGACCATCACACTACCACCACCATATTTTACTGTTGGTATGATGTTCTTTTTCAGAAATGCTATGTTCCTTTTACGCCAGATGTAACGGTACATTTGCCTTCCAAAAAGTTCAACTTTTGTCTCATCAGTCCACAAGGTATTTTCCCAAAAGTCTTGGCAATCATTGACATGTTTCTTAGCAAAATTGAGACGAGCCTAATGTTCTTTTTGCTTAACAGTGGTTTGTGTCTTGGAAATCTGCCATGCAGGCCGTTTTTGCCCAGTCTCTTTCTTATGGTGGAGTCGTGAACACTGACCTTAATTGAGGCAAGTGAGGCCTGCAGTTCTTTAGACGTTGTCCTGGGGTCTTTTGTGACCTCTCGGATGAGTCGTCTCTGCGCTCTTGGGGTAATTTTGGTCGGCCGGCCACTCCTGGGAAGGTTCACCATTGTTCCATGTTTTTGCCATTTGTGGATAATGGCTCTCACTGTGGTTCGCTGGAGTCCCAAAGCTTTAGAAATGGCTTTATAACCTTTACCAGACTGATAGATCTCAATTACTTCTGTTCTCATTTGTTCCTGAATTTCTTTGGATCTTGGCATGATGTCTAGCTTTTGAGGTGCTTTTGGTCTACTTCTCTGTGTCAGGCAGCTCCTATTTAAGTGATTTCTTGATTGAAACAGGTGTGGCAGTAATCAGGCCTGGGGGTGGCTACGGAAATTGAACTCAGGTGTGATACACCACAGTTAGGTTATTTTTTAACAAGGGGGCAATTACTTTTTCACACAGGGCCATGTAGGTTTGGATTTTTTTTTCTCCCTAAATAATAAAAACCATCATTTAAAAACTGCATTTTGTGTTTACTTGTGTTATATTTGACTAATGGTTAAATGTGTTTGATGATCAGAAACATTTTGTGTGACAAACATGCAAAAGAATAAGAAATCAGGAAGGGGGCAAATAGTTTTTTACACCACTGTATATATATATAGATAGATAGATATAGATAGATATAGATATAGATATAGATATAGATATAGATAGATATATATAGATATAGTGTCATGTAGGTATATCAGAAAACCACAGTTCAAGATTCTCCAAGATATGTAATTCCACCCCAAGGCCAAGAGGGGGCACTGCCGCAAACTTTTTCATCTTCCTTTTCTTCCACAGTACTGAGAAACTGCCCAATGAGGGCAACTGACTACCCCCCTTCTGGTACCTGGGCCATAAAAGTACAACCACCCAGAAAGAGGTGTCATTTCTTGACCGAGAAGCCAGAGAGAGGGAGCTCTTCTGTAACCTAAGATCCTCAAGATTACTTTGCCCAGAGCTTACAGGAGGTTATTATTTATTATATTTATGACCCCATCATGCGTTTGTTTTTTTTTGTTTCATTTGAAGTAAATGGGGATGGCCAGGTTTGCATCCCAACATTTATATTGTTGAGACTTTCATTCCCTCAGATAATCACAATATATAATGTAAAGTTGACTGACTGACTGACTCACTTACTCACTCATTCATCAACAAAAGCATTGTTTCCCACTTAGTTAAAAAGGTGAAATCTGGCAGAATGGGGCATCTATGTTAGTAGGTGTCTGCTAAGAAAGGACATTTCAATGTATCAATAATTAGGGGTAAAAACCCCTCCTACAGTAGAAAAACTAAAAATAGCAAAATCTCAAAAATGCCTGGACAGGTTTAATTGAAATTTGGTGACGTTATAGAAAAATGAAAATTAGCTGCCAAGTATTATTTGTCAGTAATAAAGCTGTAGTAAGTGGGCTATTTTTAAGAAATGATATGCCCCTTTTTGCCTCAGCTGTTATCACATAGAGAAATAGATCTTGTAGTTCATACAAATGAACGTTACAAGAAGAACAGCATCACTGTACAAGCTGACACAGTAATCATGCAGAGAAATGGGGCAGGCAGTGAGTGAAAAGGGGCAGCTGCACTATATGGGAAAAAGAGATAAGTTGGTTAGCTGCATAGAAATGTTTAGCAAGTGACCTCCACGAGTACACGCAGTACTGTTTGTTCTGTGGACCTGCTCTTACTCCTCACAATGCAGTACAAAATACATTCAAATTGAAGCCATACTGGATTGTCAACTTCTCTTATATATAAACATTTTAAAAAATGGGGAGTTGTGGGGGCAGACTCGTTTTAAAATACATGCAATATTGCAGAGAACTGGTGTGTCTACCTGGAGGTCAGACCATGATGTGCTCCGTCCGGTTTGCAAAGCACAAACAGAACTGCCGGTACAGCGTTCCAGGCCACTTCAAGTGACAAGATCCTTAGATCTGTTTAAACGTCTACACTTCTCACTTCTCCTGCACGGATAGAATAAAGATAAGACAGACATTGTATACAGCATTATTTCAGTAAACATTAATGCTGTATGTAATAAGTTGAAGGAAACCCTCCAAAACTTTGTAACAGTTGTCGCACACGTGCGCATGGGAGGCAGGTAAAGGGCTCAAAAGAAGGTAATTCCATGCCAGGCCAGGGGATAGCAGAGTGTAATAATCCTTTCTCTTTTATCTCTGCAGACCAAAAATGGGAAATTCTGCCTGGATCTGGTGTCACCATTTCCAGTTCTAAATTCAATTGTGTCACTTCCGGGCTCGATGACGCCATGTCCGATTCCGGGCACGGTAACATCACTTCCCCTGACTGACTTTAAAACCCGCCATCTTCCTTCTGTTACACAGTTTGGTTTTGGACTCTAATCTGTAAGGAACCTTGTATCTAATTGTCTAATGTTTTTGCAGTCTTATCCCAGTATACGGGTGGTTGCCCCAAACCCTTTTCTGGTGTCAAGGCGTATTCTACCACATAGTACAAGATTACTGATCAAAATGTTACATTCAAATCTTTTACATTTTATATTTATATTCAAAATGATTCCTATTATTCCTATTAATTATCTGTTTGAATTCTAAACAATACAGTTTCTTCTAAAATTGAGTTTTGCAATGACCATCAACAAAGGCCAAGTCACTAGCAGAGAGAAGATTTGATCTATGTCACAAATATTTTACTAATGTGTAATTGTATCATGCTCAAGAATGGGAGGCATGATGGCACAGTGTTAGTCCTGCTGCAGTAAGGAGTACAGAGATAAGAGCTCATGTACTAGGTTCTCCTTGCATAGAGTTTGCATGACCTCCCAATGTCTGGCTGGGTTTCCCCCCATAATGCATAGACCTGCAGGTTAGGTAGATTGGTGACACTAAATTGTTCATGGAGTGTGTGTCTGTGTGTTCACCCTGCAATAGGCTAGCGCTTTGTACAGAAATTGTTTCTGCCTTTTTCACTATGATATAGTATGATATGCTCAAGAGTAAGGAGTTCCAGTGAACTAATAATATTATTATTGGGTGAAAAAAAAACAAAAAAAAAACAAGCCAATATTGTATAAAGAAAAGTACTCAGTTATTTACGTATTACTTCTGATACATCTGATCATCCAAAGCCCATTGTCTTAGGCAAAGCCGGGCAGGACAACTAATTTGAACATATGTTTCAGCGGAGTCTTTTGACATTCCGTTTTCAAGATAGCTTTATGAAAGTAATATAAATGATGCTGTCAAAATAATACTAGCCGTATACACTGCATAATAAAATCAAATTGCTGTCAAACTTTTTAACATACATCAAAATATTAATGTTCATTTATTTCAGTTAAGTAGTGTAGAATTAGTTATAATACTGCAGAAAAACTAGGTAGACTACACAAGCTAACTGTGTGCTCAGATAGTTAGTATATCTAAATGAGTGTCCAATCTTTCACAAGCCTGAGAGGTGAGTGTGACGCCAACGGGGGTTAATACACAGTTGGTATAAATAGTGAACCTAAGTTCTTTTACAATACATTTGAAATGTATGAATACAGTAAATGAAACAAGTTGTTCTAAATATGTAAAATGTGGTATCAGAAATGTACAGTACGTTGTGTTAATATTACCAATGATATATCTGAATCAAGTGTATCTTTTACAGTACCCTTGTTCCCTATTAAATATAGACATTGACCTCTAAACAAGTTCTTTGATATTTATGTGTATTGTGAAAGGATAAAGCAAAGAACAAAGTGAGGGTTGGAGTTCTGGAGGATTTGGCTGCCTAGAGGACAAAAGAAGTAGCACAATCATGCAGTACAATAAGATGGTGTTAAGTCACAAGAAAAGATCTAGAAATGCGGAACTCCATTTTCTTGTGAAGCTGGTTCAGAAATGAATGTCAACTTACGCTGGTAGGTCTGTTTATAAAGCAGCTGGTCCAGAAGGTCCAGGGCTTGTGAAGGGACAAACAGAACAGTAGTTAGATGTGGTATCACACTCCCCTTCCTCCTTGTTTTCTTTGATACAGAAACCTGTAAAATGCTCCCCATGCTCATATTTCCCTCTGTATTTTACATGGTGTCTTTCACAGAGATCACCATCATAGCAAATGAAAGAAAAAAGGTGAACACAATGAGAGGTAATAGCTAAGCCCTATGCAAACAAAAGCAGCCAGACAGCCACTGATACTACTGCTGCTGTCATAGTTCATGCGACTGAATTTTTAGCCTTTTTTTAAAGAATTTTTACATTTTTTTCTGAATAATTTTAATGCTGATTGGATGCCATGGTGTAAACAAATATAAAATATTGTAGTTAACGTGGCACCTCACAGCTAAGCTAAGTAAGTTTAAAGCCTCTCAGTCCCATTCATTTAATTCTCCAAAATGAAAATTCCTAAAATTCGCAGTACTTGCTAATTTATTTGTTGTGTCTATGTCTCTTTGTGAGAAGGAAGATTTTGTACATTTTTGTGCAATTTTAAGTTTTCCATCTGTGTGTCCTACTTTGAAAGATCCACTGCATCAGTTGTCTTAGCAATTCTAAACACTTCAATCATGTCACCTCTTAACCTCTACTTAAATTGAAAAGGTTGAGATGTTTCAAGATCATACCACTCTTTCTGGAATGTGTCTAACTGCTCTTGTCTGGACTTTCTGTAACACTGCTATATCATTTTTTTTTGTAATACGGAAAACAAAATGCCAAAGCAATATATATTGTAATCAACAACACATATCGCTAGCGTCCCTGTCAAGATGGGTTCTGGCTTCTTGCCTGGACAAGAGGCCACGGTAGTGAGTGGATATACAGAAGGCTAAGACATTCCCTTCCCTAGTCAGAAGACTGGCAAAAGATGCCATTGTGCCAGTGGATACATTGGTGTCCTGACAGAGATGGACCAAGAAAAAATGTTACAAGGGGAGATATGTTCATACTATATACTCCCCAGACACAACAAATGGCAGCATCCCTGGGTTAGGATACCCACATGCATAACAACAAGGCATACTAGGAGCCGAACTCCCATTGAGCAGCACTGTTGGGTTCCCTGGGTGCTGCTAGGGATTGCTGCAGGGATTAGTACTTTCACATGAACCAGAAGTGCTTCCTGCGGACCATGTCCTAGCACCAGAAGTATTTATTGCTCTTGGATGTAGTACTAGGGTGTTGTACTATGTAGTGGAATGTAGTGAGAAGTTAAGCAACATGACACCTTTTATTGGCTAAGTAGAACTTGCCTTAAGATGGGAACTGAGTTGCCTCAAAAGCTTGAATATTGTAATCTTTAAAGTACATGTCCAACACTCACTCCAGAATATCACATTCAGAGAGAAAATTCCATAAATCCATTCTTGTAACTTCTCCTGCGTTTGAAACCTGTTTCAGGACTCCTCAAAGGAATTATTTCAACCGCGGTGGTTTTCCAACTAGTTACTATTCTGGTACATGAATGTTAACACACACCATACAATTCACTTATGGTTCACTGAAGTGTATCCCAGGAAAACCTTATAGGGCTCCATAATAAAAATTAGACTGCAAGGTGGAAAAATAATAATTTGTTTGAATGAATTAATACAAAATGGGTCTCTGTACTAAATAAAAATAATCCATTCAAATAAATTACTTATTAGTACAAATGAGTTACGTAATTCTTTCAAACAAGTTAATAATTTGTTCAAACAGATTTGTATATAGTAGCCTCTGTTGATGTTAGAAGGTAACTGACTTCTTTACACATGTAAGGTTCAGAAAAATAAAAGTTTAGAGCACTTGCAATTTTACTGTATACTCTATTTTAATTTAACCCTACTGCACTGCTCTTCGCCTCTTCCTACACTCAAAATATTATCCCACTTTCTCTTTTTCAGACGTTGCTGCATATGTTCAAAATTTTCTGTACTAAAGTTAAACTTAAAAGTTTTAGTTTTAGCATAAGCCCTCTGCCAAAACACGTACTGAAATTTACGTATTATATTATGTTTGCTCTTTCCTAATGGTTCAATTACATGTAGCACAAGAATTCTATCCTGAAATGGCTGAAGAGAAGGGTCAGTTTAAAGCAATAATTCAAACCATGTAGAACACGAATTTTCCAGAATATAGAAATAACAGCTAATTTAAAAGAAATCTTCAGTAAATAAGTTAAGAATTAAAAAGAGAAGACAAATGCAAAATCAGCTTTATTATAATGCAGCAAATTCAAACAATTCTAGCACTAACTTCAAGACCTGAGTGTATATGGCAGTGGTCGGGGAACGGGGTAAATTACCCCAATTGGGGTAAAAGTGATATTTTTGGGGGTAATAAGAACTCAGTAAAGACATAGGTACATGAATAAATAAAAAGCTTGTTTCGTGTTGCGACTTACATTTTTCTTCCTGATCTGTTAATGTGCCAGAAAGTGGCATATCTAAACAAACATATCTTGTAGAGTGAGCTCCCTGTCCGATTGCAACCAATATTTATAACTTCACCACACGTCGAACACAAAAGCGGTAACACTGTGCGGGTGGGGGGCACGCGTCCGTTAAAAGGAGGCAGCGAACGGCCAAAGATTAATTCTATCAGATACCGAAGATTGATTCACCACGGAGCAGCCGAACGAGACGCATCGAGTTCACCACCGCCAGCGACTACAATAATTGAAAGCGCCTATATCACGCCACTACCACTGCCGACAACACCAGGGAGAGACGACTCGAGCGCATACATCACGCCCCTTTGCATGTTGAGACCCTGCCGCCGTAGCCTCAAATAGATTCGTTACAATATTTTGCTGAAAAACTCTGATCAAAGTAAGACAGTGTTGTATTATCACTTTGGTGGCTGGTGATACATATGTGGTATCATGAAGAGTGCTGTGAGATTAGAAACGCGAGTGTCCATTGCTTTATTGCGGAGTCTGGAACGGTCTACAAAACAGCGGGGATTCTTTGTTTGGTTTTATTTTGAAGCCAGTCATGCCTGATTTAAATTGAACCCAAGGATAGGTTTGTGGCTGTTTCGGTTCACCAGCAGTATGAGACTATATCATCATGATCATATTTTTTGTGTGTTTTTTATGCAGTCCCTATTACCACATAAAAACAGGTTTGAGTGTACAGTAATCCCTCGCTATATCGCGCTTCGACTTTCGCGGCTTCACTCTATCGCGGATTTTATATGAAAGCATAACTAAATATATAACGCAGATTTTTTGCTGCTTCGCGGGTTCTGCGGACAATGTGTCTTTTTACTTCCTGTACATGCTTCCTCAGTTGGTTTGCCCAGTTGATTTCATACAAGGGACGCTATTGGCGGATGGCTGAGAAGCTAACCAATCAGAGCACGCAGTTAAGTTCTCCTGACTGAGAAGCTAACCAACCAGAGTACGCAGTTGAGTTCCTGCGTGCTGAATGCAGTGTTAACCAGGAAGTCTCCTCTCGCTCATTCAGCATCAACGTGTTTCGCTGTGTAAAGAGTTGTGCTCTTTTTTGTTTATCTTTGTGCATAGTCAAGCCCTTCATTATGGCTCCAAAACAATCTGCTACTGCTTCAGAGGCCGTGCCCAAGCGCAAGAAGAAGATGTTAACGATTGCCGAAAAGATAAACGTTTTGGATTTGTTGAAGGCTACGATTCTTTTTATTTAAAAAGTAGGAAAGGAATATAAGATCTACGGCCACAGTGTCCTTTTAACCAGGGTGCAAAACGAGTTGTAAGTGGATGTAATAAGGCAGTAGTCTGGATGGAATCTGCTTTAGGGATTTGGATTGAAGACTGCCAGAAGAAGAACAACGGCAGTGCTACACAATCGCCTGAAGTGGCTCCTTTACAAGGGCTGTAACGCTCTCCTTTGTTGTGCAGTAAAATTAAATTCATTGTTATCGGACAAGTCATCGTGTCATTGTTGGTGAGTAACCATAATTAATTTTCTTCTTACAGTGCTTAGTACATGTACGTACGTTTAGTGTCACAGTACACACATTTACTGTATACTATTTTTCTTGCATTGTACGCATTTATTGCTGGTGGCCTGTCTATCGTAATGGCTGTAACATATGTGATATCGGAGACACTCAATATCTTTAAAATAATATTTAGGTTTTACTGTATATAAACAGTGTGTTTATATACATAATTTCAATGAATCTTACCTAATATCTAAGAGAATACAAAGGGATTATGCTGTATAACTCTACGGGGAATATTTCTAAACAGTGTGGGAGAGTTTATAAGGGCTTAAAATATATAAAAATAACCATACAAACATATGGTTTCTACTTCGCCGATTTTCACCTATCGCGGGGGGTTCTGGAACGCAACCCCCGCGATCGAGGAGGGATTACTGTATTTCAAACACCAAAGTTGGAAATACGATGCAGTGTGATACATATGGTCAATGTGCAAGCATTTTTTCATAAAGATCCCTAATTTTGATGTCATTGTTTCAAAAATGAAACAACACCTTTTCGCCAAGTGAATGTTGTCCTTTTTTTATTATTTATCCTTTTATTTTTATATTATATTTGAAAACAGATTCAATAAATAATTTGAATCTAAAAACAATGATTTTTTTCCTTTCAAATCATGGGGGTAACGGTGACTTAAATAAACAAATTTTGGGGTAATGGGTAAAAAAGTTCCCCGACCCCTGGTATATGGCACTGGCAAAATAACACAAACTTAGTTTCAGAAAAATATTATTAAAAAATCCCAAATCAAGCTGATGTCTTGTTGTGGAAATGCTAAAAGAACTATAACCATCATAGAGGAGGTTAAGTGTAATCAGAATTGTAAGGGGGAAAAATGTACAGATCACCAGATAACAAAACCACAAGGAATATTAATAAAGTTTTTTTTTTATTATTTATATATTACAGGGAGTGAAATACTACAACAAACTAAAACAAAAACTAAATTAAATAAATTGGCAGAAAGAGATAGCATTTATCCTAGAGCACTCAAGGAAGCTAACAATTACATATATACAGTAAGCTCTTGGCACAAACTTTTCAGAAATCTTTGCTTTCTGGGGAAATTTGTAAGGAGTGGAAGATAGCAAAAGTTTTTTCATTATGTGTGACATTTTTGGCATGAATATTGTGGGATGGGGCTATACGAGAATTTTCTAATATGTGTTCAGTATTCCCTGTTGTAAATATTAGCATATTTAACTAATAATGTCTGTCCTTCGTTTTGCTAATGACAAGCTCATGCACTTTTCACATCACAAAAAATTACTCAGAAATTTAATGCTGATGCCTAATCTGTCTCAATTGGCACCATATCTTTAAGATCCCTCTTGACATGGTCATCATCTGTAAAAATGCACTTTAAACAAAAGTGAGAGCCTTACAAACTCCCACTGCTCAGGAAAATATATTGGCTATGAACTTCCTTAATTGAAATACTTCAAGTTTAGAATGAAATTACTTTGAGATGAAAAAAATACAATCCACAATAACAAGGAAACAATACTCGGACTACACCCACTCACATTGCACATCATTCATCTGGTAGCAGTGCTATGTAACTACTGCATAGCCGGGTGCTTTCTTGTCAATGAGATTCTACACACACTATCCATAGTACTTGTCAAAGACTGGTAATCAAATAATTAAAAAATATTTGTTATCTCTTCCCTATGTGTACCTTCATCACCTCTCCTCTGTATTTGTGTGTGTACATGTCTTTTAAACGGTGCTCCCTCTCTAGAGTACATTCCTGGAAAGCATGCATCTCAGACTCGTCATTATTTTCAAGGCGCCTTTCTCACTTTTCCTGTTTTTTACTTTACATCTTTGAATGTGGCTCATATGCCTTTACTCCTCCTAGTGCATCTCACATTTCCACTTCCTCTTTCATTGTGTCACCAAACCAACACTGACCAATTACAGCAAAGCCAAACTGATCATTTAGATTGTGCAGGGGTCTGAACACACAGATGTTAGTATTTTATTATATAGTAGATACCTGTTCTTTCTGCTGGGTTCGGAGCTTCTATGTAATAGGAGTATGTAAAGAAAGGAGTACATATACTGTAGAGTTCCTTGGAGACTTTGTCAAATTTAGTGAACTCTTCCTCTGTCCTGAGGAAAAATAAAGTTTCAGCATAATGTGTTGTGAACAATGCATTACTTATATTAATCTCCTTGCTTTTTTTACCAAGTATTTGTGACCACCTCTATAGGAGGAAATGTAACTGGATTTTTCTTAACTCATCATTGGCATGTGATGCATGACTTCAACTGGGTAAGGCTCCAACTGAAAGTACAAACACAGATTAAAAAATGCAACAATAACATTTTGATACAGGTGATGACCATCATGCCCCACTGCTAAACTAGATTTCAGGATGCACATGCACACTTATATGCACACTTTAGAACATTCTAGACGAGAACAGGCCATTCAGCCCAACAAAGCTCGCCAGTCCTATCCACTTGTTTCCTCCAAGAAAACATCAAGTCGAGTTTTGAAAGTCCCTAACGTCTTACTGTCTACCACACTACTTGGTAGCTTATTCCAAGTGTCTATCGTTCTTTGTGTAAAGAAAAACTTCCTAATGTTTGTGCGAAATTTACCCTTAACAAGTTTCCAGCTGTGCCCCCGTGTTCTTGATGAACTCATTTTAAAATACAAGTCTCAATCCACTGTACTAATTCCCTTTATAATTTTAAACACTTCAATCATGTCACCTCTTAATCTTCTTTTGCTTAAACTGTAAAGGCTCAGCTCTTTTAATCTTTCCTCATAATTCAACCCCTGCAGTCCTGGAATCAGCATAGTAGCTTATATGCACACTTATATCTCAGGGTGTTGAGAACACTGCAAGGCTGATTGGTCCAGCCCCTCAGTTGGTAACAGACTTACAGCAACCAGCACAAAGACAATTTTGTATACTTACAAGAGGCAATATTTTTCTAGATAAAGTAATTACAATTTGAATATTATAGACCATTGGAAAAAAATGCTTAAAAACACAAAGCTGAGGGTTATTATTAAGCATTTTAAATAATAAATTAAATTGGTCAGGGAAACCTATTGCTAATTTTGCACAACATCTCTACTTACATATAACCAGAAGCCAAGAAATCCTGCCGACTATGCCAATGTAAACAGAGGGGGACACCACTGAGCCGCAAACTGCATCCACAATATCAGCCAAAACAACTCCAGGTTCAAATAAAGGATTTGTATTTGAAACAATCAAGCACCAACAAAAATCAACACAAGAATGTGACAGTCAATCAATTTCTTTTCTTCGTCCTTTCTCCAGGTGAGTGTCAACCCCGGCCTGACTCTGACTGTCTGAAGTGAGGCTGCGGGCTTCTTTTAAACAATGAAGGACTGATTCTGGTGTCACAGCTAGGTCGTCCAAAGCAGAATAGCAGAATTGTTGAAGGAGGAGGATCTGTCCATTATAAAGACTGGAGGAAAAATGTGTTAGATTAAGTTATAATTTATGTAAATTAATGTAAAGTATTAAACATTGGAATAAAAATATTAGCTCTGAGGACACAATATAGGAGCCCAAAACTTAAAAAGTACATCTTGTGGAAAGGACTTGGAAGTAAAAATGAATAATAAGAAGGTTAATAAGATGTTGGGTTACTTTTGTGTTTCAACAGGGTTCCTCCTCTGCCTGCTGTTAAAATGTCATTTTTGTGTCTATTTTGTTCATTGTTTGCGTTAACAGTATTGATTATTTAATTTCTTTATGTTCATTCATGTTATGTAGTTTTCCCACTGTTTTGTGGGTGGTCCCCCAAGAGACAAAGCTACCTGTCCATCACTGCAAGGGACTGTGCTCAGCCCTATAAAGACTGGGCAACCCACAGTTTCTCGTGGTTCCTTCAAATGTGCTTGGGAACTAGTGAGTGTTTACAGTATTATGATTCTATACACTCATTTACCTCATGACCTTCTGTTTGTTCTAGTGTCACCAAGTTAGAAATGTGTCTAATGACTCCTGATGTCTTGCACTCTACTAGGTCTCCAAAGGAGTTTCTTAAATGCCTACCCAGCCTGAATGATGGCATATTTCTGTATGTTTCCTCTTAGGACCATGTGTTCTTTATGGCCCTCAGTTTCACTTTGACAAATTTAACATAGTCACCTGCCAGGTGGCAACCTGGTGAAGTGCTGTCTTCCCCCCAGGCTGCTCCCCTCTCCCATAATCACAGCAGACATGCTGTGTTACAAAACTGACAAAACTGGAGGGTGTCTGCAAGGCTTAGTTTTACCTTAAGCCTACCTGGCACTACTCCCCCCTCTCCCCCAGCAACCTGTTGATAGCTTGGTACACCATCACATAGTCAACAAAACAAACTAGCTGTTCTAGTAGCAAATGTTGATCCAAAGTTGTTTTAGGAAGTTTAAAATAGCAGATACTTGTTGGTCACTATTAAAGATATCCATCCACCAATTTTCTAAACCAACTTTATCCTGAAAGGATTTATGGGAATCTGGAACCTATCCTAGCAAGTATAGGGTGCAAGGCAGGAACAATCCTTGACAAGGATGAAAGACAATCATATGGTGAACACACTGACACATGTAAGTGTCAATTTAACATCACTTATCCATTTGACCTGCACGTCTTTGGAGGTTAACTGGAGGAAAGCTACAGAGACACAGAGAGCACATGCAAATTCCACACAGAGAAAACCCCTAGATGTGAACCCCGGCCTCCTTGTTGCAAAGTGGCAGCACTACCAATCATTTTGTCCTGAAAGGTATTCAAGTATTCCGATTTTCTGCACTCCTCTTGTTAGCCTTAGGTTAACTGGAAACTGAATTATCATAGATGAATGAGTGTTGACATGAGCAGAAGAATGCCCCATACTGGAATGAACTCTGTCCCTACTACTACTGTAGAATTGTGGCTAGAACAGTCTTTAGATTCCTGTAACCTTGCAATAAAATAAGCAAATTCAGAAAATTAATGAATGGATGAATTTTTATGCATTATTAAATTCTAGTAATTCACCAAACAGTCTGAGAATGTAAAACATTGAATTATAAGCAAGTCAGATGTTTGTTATTGTGGTTATGTTTTGGCTAATGCTGTTTAACAGACCTGCGCAGTAAATGTGTTTAATGTCGTACCTGAACGATATCTGAGTATTATTTTTTCCGTCTATCATTTCATTTTAAACCTGAATCTGTTAATTTCAGAATATCTAGAAGGCCAGTATCACGAAGCCGGGATACACAGACCAACTCACTCAACCAATGTCACTTAAAGCAGAGCCACTTTAGGGTAACCAGTTAAACTAATATGCACATCTTTGGGATCTGAAAGTAAAACCAGAGTACAAAGAGAGAAGCCATACTGACGCAGGGAGAATATGTTCCATGCAGACAGTGGCCAGATCGAACTCAAGGCCATGAGCCAGCAGCAGTGAATACTGTGCCACTGTGTACTGTATGAGAAAAATGTCATTAATGTGATAAAGTAGACTTGGATCTCTTGTAGCCTTCAGGTAATAGTAGAGTCAAATATGACTCTATAAAATATAAATATTTAAAACACCGTAGTGGTGACAGATATGATCCTATAAAATATAAACCTAAAAAAGAAACTTGTGTAAGAATAAAAAAATTGCATGTTTGATTAGTGAGTAGAATTTCTTTTTCTTATCAGATCTGTCACTGCACATTTTTCAAATTCACAAACAGTTTTATTGGCATGACAATTAGATTTTTTTTACCAAAGGAGTTAAAATGCTATCGTGATTTCAATTTTGCCTGTCAGTATTTTTCTTGGAGGTTTCCTCATTGGATTTCCACTCTTTTGGAAAGTAATTAAAACTGTAACATTTAAATGGTGAATGTGGTCCTACCTCGATAAAGATTGCTGAATATGTCTTTAGAAGACACCTCAGACTAAAGCATCTCCTAAGCTAGCCCTAGTCCGACCATTAGCTTAAATCAACACAAAATTCATAGTTAATCTTTGGCCTCTAATAATGAAAAGGAAAGGCTTCCTTTAAAGAATTTATTTTGGCTTCTTTAATTCTTCCTGTTTTTTAAATGTAAAAGGTATTACTGGTTCCCCATCCAAGGTTGCTTCCAGAGCTGCAGGGATAGACTGCTGCTCAGGTGACCCTGAACTGGATGAAGGTGTTTTGATGCCCCTGATTATAGAATAAGCGACTCTCATTTCATTGTTACCAATTGAGGTTCAGTAAGCTGCAGTCTAATTCATAAAATTTCATAAAAATATAAATCTTAAACAAATGGACTGTTATTTCATTTGATAATTATACTGTAATATATGAAACAAAGCAAAAAATTCTGGAACACTCTGCATATTTTAATAAAATAATATTTTGACATTTTTTGTTATTTTAAACAGTATGAGAACAATAAATGATTACAATAGGTTTACAGAATATAAAATACTGACATTAAATTATTATATAATCTTGCCAAGTATTAAACATAAAGCACATTGCTTTCAGTTTTTGGATTCTTTTTCTAAAAATTAGAAGATAAAACATAAAAAGAATTAAATCAACCTCACAAAAAAAAAAAAAAAAACTTTTTAAAAATCTCAGCAGTTGACTTCACACTTGCAAATGGGAACTGACCATGTGGGCTGTTGTCATAGCAACGTCGCCCACACACACTGGAAATTACAACACTGGCAATGGTGACCTTGTAATTAAGAGCAGGACTACAGGGTGATACTGCAGAGGAAACACAAAATATTGAACTTCCCTGACTGAACCCTCAGCTCAGCATTACATGATGACAACTGGGCACATAGAAATGATTCAGATGTCACTTTCTGTCAATTGTTTAAAACATGGACACATTTTCTGAAAATTAATAAACTGTAAAAGTATAGCTAAAAAAAGATGAATATGGATACAAATATAATTAGTCCTGCCAGTTTTCTAGTAGGAAATACACACTTTTTCTCCCTCACTGACAACATAAATGTTGCAATCTGCAACATAAAACTTAAATTGAGGAGCCATCTGGCTTACAAGATGTTCACAAATATGAAGCCTACTGCTGATGCAAAGAACTCTGCCGTCTTCTGTGTGCCTTGCAAAGTTGTTATATACCTGGAAACACTGGTGTGGCCAAAAGTGAAGGCTACAATGAGAGCCCTCATTCTCTAATGAAGATTCTTTTTATTATCTGTACAATTCGGGAGCCCTGACCTCCTGTGGGAATTTGCTCTTTTGATCATACTCATCACCATGATCTTTATCAAAAGGTGACTCAGAGATTAGCAGTGGAGTGATTGCACTTTACTCTTTCACAGCCTTAGATTGTTTTCAGGACACTGTCACCTGGCCAGGTATTGTTGACACATATCGTTAATCCTTTCTGTAAATTTCATAGTTTTGCTTTTGCCCTTTTCTTGTGGCATACTCATAGACCTTTAAACTCATAGACTCCTTAGAAATATTATTTTTGCAGTTTGTATTTTTAATATTATAATGTTGACTGACAAATATTCCTTTTGAGGAAAGCCAGGTGTACAGTTCTAAAAAGAAAATTCGATAAAGATGTGCAATAATTCTTATTAAGACTTTAAAGCTATAATTTATTCATAAAAACACAATAAGCTGAGCAATTGGTTTTGTGAGGCTTGTATTCTGGCAGGATGGGGGCTAAAGCAACACATGGTATGACATTTGGGGGCAACAAGGGTCTGAATTCTTTGTGTGTTTTTAAAAGGAAAATATCTGAGTAAAATGTACTGATTTGAACAAAAATTAAATACTATATCTGCACTGTGTTGTAGTTTGTGTCATCATTTGAAGAATGAAATATCATATCACAAATCTATCTATCTATATATCTATCTATCTATCTCCGAGGGAGTTCAGTTCAATTCTCCTTTCAGTTATTTACATCCCCCCACAAGCTGATAAAGCTTCGGCTATGGATGAACTGTATGATGTTATCAATGGACTAGAGAACGCTAACTCAGAAGCAGCATTTATTGTGTTGGGAGACTTTAACAGAGCAAACATGAAGAAAGTTCTCCCTAAATACTATCAGCACATCTCACACCCGACAAGAGGTGATCAAACACTGGATCATTGTTACATCTTATTCAAGGACTCCTACAAACCCCTCCCTCGACTAGCTTTTGAAAAAGCAGACCATTGCTCTATATTGCTGCTGCCCACATATAAACAAAGACTTAAACAGGAAAAACTGGTTTACAGGGACATCTACAAATGGGACAGTGAGGCTGAGGGGGTCTTACAGGACTGCTTTGAAACATCTGATTGTCAGATGTTTGAGGATGCAGCTGATGGCAACATCAATGATTTCACAGACTCCGTCACAGGATATATCAGCAAGTGCATTGACGATGTTGTCACTAAAACCTCCATTTGCATATATCCTAACCAGAAACCCTGTGTAAATGGGGAGATTCGGGCTAAGCTCAAAGCACGGTCCTCTGCCTTTGGCTCAGGGGACTCTGATGCATACAAAGCAGCCAGATATGACCTACGGAGGTCCATCAACAAGGCCAAACGGGACTACAGGGACAAAGTGGAGTCAAGCTACCACAGCTCTGACACCAAGCGCCTGTGGAATGGACTGTGCTGCATCACTGACTATAAAAAGAAAAACACAGTCAGTGTTCAGCCCACTGCATCTCTTGCAGACGAGCTCAACACCTTCTATGCTCGTTTTGATGAAGCCAACAAAGAACAGGTGCTATATCCTCAAGGGGGCTGTGAGTCTGTCACTCTGATCCTTGAAACGTCTGTGACGTGAGAAGGTCCTTCAAAAAGGTCAATCCTCGCAAAGCTCCGGGACCAGATGGCATCCCAGGCCGTGCCCTCAGGGCGTGTGCTGACCAGCTACCAGGTGTGTTCACCAACATCTTCAATCTCTCCCTGAGGCAGTTGGTGGTCCCCACTTCCTTCAAGGCATCCACCATCATTCCTGTCCCAAAGAAGCCAGTGGTCTCCTGTCTGAATGATTATCACCCGGTTGCACTGACATTGGTCATTATAAAGTGCTTCGAGCAACTGGTCAAAGGTTACATCTGCTCCTCCCTCCCCGACAAGCTGGATCCTCTCCAATTTGCTTACAGAGCAAACAGATCTAGAGAGGATGCCATTGCGCTAACAATAAACACTGCCCTCACCCACCTGGAAAGAGGAAATACATATGTAAGAATGCTGTTCATAGATTACAGCTCGGCATTCAACACCATCATTCCCTCAAAACTCGTCTTGAAGCTTGACAACCTTGGGTTGGGGACGACCATCCGCAGATAGATTTTCTCTTTCCTCACAAACAGGCCCCAGGTGGTGAGAGTTGGCAAACACATGTCCTCATCACTCATTTTAAACACAGGAGCGCCGCAGGGCTGTGTGCTTAGCCCCCTCTTGTATTCCTTCACTTGCTTGGTTTCTTACCTTCTACCATCCTGAAGGCCTATTATTTATTTCTCTCTTATAGTCTGGGAGCCGAACCTTACTGTAGGAGCTGCTGCCTTTCCACAATACCAGGTGTATTCTGTTTAGCCCTGAGAACCTGAGCCGCTTTCTCTCCTTTGGAGGTTCACTACAGAATTTTAACATTCCTTTTGACAGTTTGATGGGGGCACTACCCTTAGCAGTCACTTGCTGGTTGGGGAACCCCTTCACATGTGGACTATCTTTTTCATAATATTAGCCTTTACAATAATTCATTCCAGAACATAAAAGAGACACTTGAGAAAAGTGGGGCAAAAAGTGATTAAATCTGTTCATTTACTCTCTTGAATCTGACTTGTGTTAGTTTGCATTTTTCTTATCATCCTTCTTTTTTCTGTTTTTCTGTATTTTATGTTATTTCTACAATGTTTGTTTATTATTTTATGTTAATGTAAATATATTTTCAATTGTTATGCCATTCCTTATACTTTATGAGTGGAACCCTAAGGGGCGGGGCCATCCTGATGTCACTGTTGTTGTGGCCTCCCTCTGCTTTAACATTGAGCTTAGAGATTATGTCCCGGCAGCAGTTCATTGAGCTTCTTGGAGTTTTCAAATTGAGAGTATTGTCTTCTTTCAATCTGCTGGTTCTGTGGACTTTTTGCATCTGTTCTTGGTTTTTGATCCTTGGATTTAGTATTATGACTTGTTAGCTCTGGGTTATCCTTTTAGGTTAATTTTTATGCTCCTTTTTGCCTTTTTCTTTGTTCTGTTTTCTAATAAATCCTTACATTATAAAAATTACTTCTTATCTAACCAGAGTGGCATCTTTGTATGTTTTGAAAAATATTTTAAAGTATTTTGAAAAATGTTTTGGCCTTTGCAGACTGAAGCTTGTCTGCGGAGATTGTGGTCAGGCTGCCTGACCGTGAGGCCATATCTGTCAGTTAAAGTCAGTTAAAGCTCTGGATTACTTTGTGGGACTTTTAGCACAATAGTCAGCATGTTGTTTTTTTTCTTTTTACATCCATCTAGCCACCCATCCATTTTATAAGCATATCCCAGATGTAACTGCCATACAAATCCACATGCATACAGAACATTAGCTAATCAAAGTTCCATAAATATAAAGAGCAAAGTAACATTTTCTGATGTAATTATATTTAATGGTGCCTCACTCAGACAGGCATACTGTTATAATAGTTACTGTTGTCAATGGAGCTTCTTTTTGTTTTTTCTTAGGTTTTCCTGAAGCTGTAATAGTAATCCTGCCATCAGTTTTGGATTTTAACACCCAAATAATCCAATTCTACAATCAGAATTTTGTTTAGAACCTCTTCTACAAAGTTTAATGTTTTTTATTGTCTTTTCCAAAGCCATTTTCTGGGATAATGGTGCCATTATATGGTGAATTTGTATTGCCCATTTCCATGAGGATTTCCCATGTAACACTGGGACTGTACCACTTGTGATATTATTGACCGCAAGTATAAAAATCACCTCAAACTAGTCATGAGTATATGAGTTTGAACCAAGTTTAAAATCCCTGCACTTTGATCATTTGTATTATAAAACAAAGTATTTCCCTTTAACTATGATTTTTGATTACAATTTGGCTTTAACATTTCTCTCTTGTTGACCTTCAGTTTTGACACTTACTTTGCCCCTTGACTGTTTTATTTCTTTTTAATTATTTGGACTGACTGCCCTTTTCACATTTAGTACTCTTACATGACACATACTGTATAACATTTACACAGGCTACAGTTTATTTCTCTGTCACTTGGTGTTTAGCTTTTTACTGGAAGCTAAATGGCCACTGTCATTAGGAATATTATAGCCACAACTCCACTAAATATCCATAACTTCCAGAACTAATTCAGGCCATTGTGTAGCCATCATCAGTCCTTTCTTAACTATTGCTTGATCTAAAAAAAAAAAAATCTGAGGCAAATGTAAGCATCCGAGATGTTAACAGAAAGGTTGAGCACTATACTTCAGCAATTGTAATGTCTGCTGGTCACATAGAAACCACAAGCTGAAAACCAAAAATGTTGATTCATGTGTCCAATGAACTAAGGTGCAGTTATGCCAGAACAGCATCACATAGTGAAGAGAGACCCTTAGCAGCAAAAACTCCTATACAGTCACCAAACAGCACCATCTGCACATCATTTTTTCTTGTCATATCAAATTTTTTCAATTTTCTCTACTAAGCTACTTCCACAGTGTCCTCTGGTTTAAGCCAACCAGCATCATCCCCAATCTGTAATGCCTTCTATCACTCCTCCCTATGATAATGTGATTTCTGAGACCTGTCAAAATGCTTGCTATTCCTGTTCCAACTAACTCAGCAGTACCTACTGTACTGACATGGCCAGTAGGCCAGAAAAGGACATAGTAAGAAAAAGGAAAAAGGTTTACTTAAATTGCTTTTTGCAGCTGCAATGATGTGCACACCAACCTCCTCTCCAATTGAATCTAAACAGAAGGGCACAGTAGGTTCTGAAGTTTCTCCTGGTCTCCCATGGAAGTGTAGAATCATACTTTATGGATTTTGATGCTCTATCTACTAGGTGCTCTGGATGGGCAATAGGCAGTAGCATCAATTCTAGAAAGAAAGAAGGAGAATATTTAAAAATATGTTGTGTGGTCAGCCGAAATAATGAAAGTCTTGCCAAAGAAGAATTGTTGGGTATCTTCCCAGCCATCACCGTTTACCATTAAATACAAATGCACAATGACATAAAAAGAAAAACAAAAACAGTCACCACGCAAAGCGAATGTGTGTCATTAATCAGGCTCTTTTGCCTTGTTTAGCAAATTTGCAGAGCTCCTCAGCTCAGGTCAACTCTTGCAGAAGCGATGCCTCATTCCAGGTGGTTGCCCTTTTATAGCCCAAGGATTGGAGATCGTGGAGTCAGTTGCCCTCACTGGGCACTTTGGAGGAAAAAAATGACAAGACAGTTAGCAGCCCTCAGCCCGGGATGGTATCACAAACTTGGCAAGAGCTTGGAGGGTGATCTTCAGAGGGTTATTTTCCTTCCCAAATATTTTGATGGCTGCCTTCAGGCTTGGGCATATACAAGGAGATTCACTCAAAAGTCACCCCGAATTTTCTGTAATAACTCTCGATAGGACAAAGCAATCTGAACAAAACAACGTGCAATGTGCTCCTCAGTATATGGAGCTTCGAACAAGTCGGGATCCCCCTGCACTGGAGAGATGAGGTAGGCGAAGGACAGTCATTGTGACGTTTAACCTCCATTTGCAACTTTTGGGTGTATACAGCCCGTGCTCCTTCACTCAGTCACCCGACTTCTCATCAGGATGGTGGTGTACAGTGTTGAGCAGCACGTCTTCATGGTGCAAATCTATTGGGTCACCAAATCGTTTAAGTGATATCAGAATTAACTGGATGATCGTTATTTAACTAAAGGTTACTTCCAGCAAGATGGAGCAATGTGTCACACATCAGCAAGGAGCATGGCAGAAATTGAGTCCTTCCTCTGCAACAGGGTAATTTCAAAGGAGCTTTGGCCACCACGGTCGCCTGATCTGACACCACTAGACTTCTTCCTTTGGGGTATGCTCAAAGGATTAGTCTATCGGAACAAGCCTCGCACTGTGGAAGATTTGAAGGAAAGCATCCAACGTAAAATTGCTGCTATTCCCCCCTGAGATGCTTGCCGGTACATTCAGGAACATGGAGCGCCTCGTCTAAATGTGTCTGGCAGAAAACAGAACCTAGTTCCAGCATCACATGTAATATAATCGATTACCCATGTGTCAAGGTACTGTATATAGCATATTTTTTTGGTTCAGATTGGTTCATCCTAACGGGAGTTACAATATAATATTCAGAGCCTCTTTCAAGTGAATCTCCCTGTAACAGTTAACTGATTTAATGTGAGTGAATGTGGGTCTGTGCATGTGTGCTGTCTGATAGATTGATATTCCACTTAATGCCTATTGTCTGATAGACACTGGTACTAGCAGAAGGAGTTGGTAAAGGGGAGATGTTTATTGCAAGTGACTGTAATCTGCAGTAATGTAAACAAATTGTTCTTTTAAATTTGGTGCAGCAGTGAAAGCTCAGGAATCAGAAACTTCAGTTTACAATCAGTTTTGTTTAAGAAATGCAAAAAAAGTGCATAGTTTTTTTAAAACCCTGTGAAAAGGGATATAAGGATAATGAGGATAAAATATTACAAGTGAGGTGGTAATTAAGTTCATTTGTTTTACTGTTTTTTAATTATTGTCTCTTAGAACAATTTCAGGGTAATGAATGTTTTACATGAGAATAAGTAAAGTGCCTTGTGAAGGTATTCTGTGACTTACAATGCAATTTATTAACTCTACTAAGACAGACTTGCTATTTTTGCATTTATTTTTACTATACCATGTATTTTTTCCAGTCCTTTCTTAATCTGCTGTTTTAGATGCATGGTTGCCCTAAATATGTGTTGTACATTTCATTTGTGATTAACTTGCACTGCAGAAGTATCTGAGTTATGAGGATTTGTGCAACAATCTCTAAGTAAAACTGATTAAACAAACTGATACTGTAAGCATGCCTGAGCTGCCCACCCCTAATTTACAAGTCAAACTTGGTAGCACATATACAAGCAATGAAACAGGAATGCAACTCAAGATGTTTTGAGTGGGTGCTGTTTTTCACTAGAGGACACTCAGGAAACCAAAACAGTATGCTTTTAAATCTAGAAATGCTAAAGATAATTGTATTAAACTAGGACTGCTTAAACAAAGTAGAACTGAGTAATTTCAATTTTCTGGTTAACAGAGTAGGCAGTCTAACAATGAATGAATACTCATACAGGCAGTAAACATTTAAACAAATGGCCAACCTGAGCAGAGAGAGTATATGCTGTGTGATGCAAACAGAGTCTGAGTTTGTGTCCCTTAGCTTCGGCTCTATAACTCCTTGGGTTCATGTGATCAAATCAGGTGCCCTTCTTACCTTTCCCCATTTTATTTTGCAATGGTAGACGACACAAACTTTGACAATGTGTTATTGATATCTGACATTGCAAATTTGAACGTAGCTGAGTCGTGCTTCTATTAAAAAAAGAACATAGACTTGCATCAGTCAGCAGGAAGTTGAGTACCAAACGTTTATGGAGGACTCCTTTAACTGGTTGGCTGAGGCCCCTTTTTTTAATTACTTCAAACTGGTGGGAATTGAGCCTACGGTATGCACTGCTGAAACCGAATAAATATGAAAAAAATAATAATTATAAACCTAATGTTTTTAATTATTTGTCAGAATATCACAACATTGATTTCTTAGGCATTAAACTGTTATGTGACAAAGCTTCTTTTAGAACTAAAGATTTTACTGAGCTGTATGTACAGAATGATTCATTCAGCAGCAGTGCCCAGTTGGTTGAAACTCACAGTACAATAACAAATATAGATCAATATACTATAACTGAGTCTGCCAAAAATCATATCAAATATTATAAATATTGAATGTAAATGTCACCATTAGTGGATGAACTAAAATGCTGACAAGAACTGTCAAAACAACAGATTCTTGTACAAGTTGCTATTCGAAAGGTGAAATGCTTAACTCTGTCAGTAATTTATATAGTAGGGCTTCTTTTGATTTTAATCACTGTATTATATGAATCATGACTGGTGTGTTAAATAATGCCACCAGAGGAAAGGCACAATTTTGCTGCTACCCTAACCACCTTACCCTTACTTCGCGTGAGATAAATTTAATCCGTGTACAATATGTATTGCAATACAGGCTTCATAATACAATGCTCCCATGATGCAAAACATCCTTAAAACAAGAGACAAAATAATAAATAATATTATTTTTGAAAAAATGCAAAAAAAATAAAAAAAGATTAGCTTAACCACAATAATCCATAAAAAGAGTTAAAATAATAAAATAAAGACATTTTTCATCACTTCTGTTTCACCCAAATATATATATTGTCATGCACTCGTGTTAAGAAAACACTTTCAGGGCTCCAAAAATAAATGATACCACCCCAAACAGAGAGGGGGAGCTATCACTGATCATCTGTCGCTTTTCACCTACAGTTCTGAGGCTACCTTCCATACTGAAGCCCTGCCCCTTCTGGGCCATCAACATGTAAATTCCAACTCCATGGGAAGTAGATGTGCAGTGTGGAAGTAGTTGTTGAAGATGTCAGAGAAGTTTCGATGAACTACTGCATTCTTAAACCTTTTTTCAGCACACTCGTGAGCTGTTTATTTTCATAATTTTTCATCTGTCATTAGGCAGGGATACTGGCTGGTACTACAGCCCTTCTTGGTTCTTTAAGTTTCTTCCTTTTTATACTGTGTATATATATATTTATATATATATATATATATATATATATATATATAT
>JANRMT010062848.1:13750168-13792174 GCA_026402145.1 Polypterus bichir lapradei | reverse complement strand
TTGTATATATGATGGTGTTACAGAAAATTTAAACAAAACAGAAGGTAGTCTTTGTGACTTTCTGTACTTGAAATTACTAAAATGTTACAAAATGGCAATACATACTCAATACGATATCATAATCAGGAAAAGTAACACCAATATCAGTTACTGACATGTAGCTTCAAAATGTACAGTTTTAATGCTTGGAAGATTACAGTTCTGAGAAATCTGAAACTTTTAAAATTCAAATATTTCATACATTTTTAAAGGCAGTATATAAATTAGGAACTTATGTACCATACGTAACTTTTATGGTTCATACTTAACAGCAATTTTTTGCATTATTATTATTATTTCATAACATTAAAAAAATACTATTGTATGAAAATGTCTTACAATTACCAAAATATCGCCTCAGGCTTAGCCTTGTCACCTCACTCCATGTGCTGGCCCTGACAATAATATATTTTTATTTATAATAATGTATTTTAATAATATATTTTTATATTTTTTGTATGATTGCAAAATTGTATTTAATGAAACATCAATTAAACTCTAAAGTGCTACATAATATTTATTGAAACATTAAAAATATGTTAACAACAATGTTAACACAGAGACACTATGTTCATCTCTGTCCTTCTGTCTTAACCATGTTTGTCCTCTCTCTTCCAGGCCTACACAAAAGACCTTCCTGCCCCTGGCTTTTCGAAGCACTCCATAATCTCAGGGAAATAGAGGATGTCAAAAGACTGAGACAGACCTGGCTAAGTATCAGTCCTTTCTTATATCCTTTTCTTCTTCCACCATCAATGCTAAGGTTAAGTCATATCAGAATAGAATTAATAGCACCACCGACACACGCTCTCTGTACTCCACCTTCTCCCTCAACCTCCTTGTCTGCTGGTGACTTTACCAGACTTTTTTTGGATAGGGTGGCTGCTATCAGTAGTTAGTTCTCACCCTCGCTGCCACCCATTATGTCTCCTTCCATGCATCACCCTACATTTTCCACATTCTTCCCACTATCTGCCACTGACGTTTATGGCCTCATCTCCAATCACCCCACTACCTACTCACTTGACCCTTCCCTTCCCTTCACATCTCCTTCAGGCAATCTCCCCCTCACTCATTCCTGCAATTACATATATCATTAACACCTCACTCAGCTCAGGCGCATTTCCTGCCATCTTCAAACATGCTCTGATAACCCTACTTCTCAAAAAACCAACACTCAATCCATCACAAGTTAACAGTTACAGGGCTGTCTCTCTCTCTCTCTCTCCTTTCTTTCCAAAACACTTAAACGTGCTGTTCTTTCCAGGTCTCCTCTTTCCTTGGACAGAATGGATTGCACAATACCAACCAGTCCGGCTTCAAGAGGAACCACTCGACTAAGACATCTCTACTAACGGTATTGATTACCTATGACTTGCTAGAGCTACTAACATGTCATTGGTCCTGATCGTCCCTGAGCTCTCTTTCATCTTTGACGGGGTCTTGCCGCCGTCTCTGACATTGGCATATTTGGGACTGCTCTCAGAGTCCTAAATCTCAGGCAGATCCTACAGTGGGTTTCATTAGGAGAGTTGTCTAAGGCACAGACATGCACAGGTGTACCTCAAGGATCAGCACTGGGTCCTCTACTTTTCTCTCTGTACACCCCCTCACTGGAATCCATCATCTAATTCCATGGTTTCTCTTATCAGCGCTCTGCAGTAGATATGTGTGTCTTACTGGTATATCAGCCTGGATGAAAACCCACCATCTACAGCTCAACCTAGGAAAAACTGAACTTCCTGTGATCCCAGCCAGCGACTGGTCAACTTCCAATCTCTGTTCAGCTTGGCTCACTATTGCTAACACCCACCAGGTCATGTGGTGATTAATGAGAAGCTATCATTTACTGACCACATTTCTACTTTTTCTTATTCATGCAGGTTCACACTGCACAACATCCGCAAGATCAGACCTCACCTGACAGAGTATGCCACACAACTTTTGGTCCAGGCTCTGGTCTTGTCATGCCTGGACTACTGCAACTTCTGGCATGAGTACCCGCAAGTGCTATCAAGCTGCTGCAGTTGGTCCAGAGTGCAGCTGCCTGTCTTGTACTTAACCAGCCGAGATGGGCACATGTAACTCCTCTCTTCAAGCTGCTACATTGTTTCCCTGTAACAGAATTCATTAAGTTCAAATTCCTGATGTTTGCCTACAGAGTAGTCATTAGGCCAACACCTGTGTATATGGAGACACTGGTGAGGTGTTATGCTCCTTCTCACCCTCTCAGATCTGCCAGTGAACAGTGTCTATTGATGCCACCTCTGTGTGGTATAAAGTCTCAATCCAGGCTCTTTTCCTGTGAAGTTCCTAGTTGATGGAATGAGCAGCCCTCCTCCATCCATACTGGTAACTCCCTCAGTTTATTTAAGAAGCAACTGAAGGCCCATCTGTTCTGTGAATATCTGTCTAATTGACAGAAAAATCCTTTGTTTTGTAATACTTTATATTGTTGGTTAATTTTTTGTTTAAGTTTAATTGCTTCAATGATTATAATCTATGATTGCAAATTATTAGTTATGAGATCTTTTCACTTGTTTCAATCAACTTTTGTTACCTGTTCTATTACACTTGCTGAACAAACAGGCCCTAGCCTAATGTTACTCGATTATGTTTACCTCTTTTGTAAGTCGCTTTGGATAAAAACATCTGCCTAGTAAATAAGTGAAAATGTAATGTCATTCAAATGCCCTCCCTTTCACACTCAAATTTTTTTATATATTTTTGTGATTTTCAGCACCATTCATAATACACAGTAAAAACATAATGTTTTTCACACACTGATAGGACATTGATATTTTGTGATGTTAACAATATAAAAAATAATAATAATAATTACAGTGTGGCAATTATTTATACAGTATACCCAAATGGGGAAAAGCAGCCATGTTCCTGCTGAACAGAATATTTAATGACTCAGTAAGTGAAATGAACCCCCTATTTGCCCCTGAGTCACCATCCTGGGTAAACAGCTGAGGCAGTAAGCAAGTGAACTTGATGAATGAGCTGGTGTTCACAACAACTATTAAGCCAAATGCATAACACTCAAGTAGAGTTACATTGTTTATGATTTTTTTCACCATGTTGGAGCAGACATTGGTTAAGTTTGAACTGTTTAGAAATCATATCTAATTATAAAATTAATTAACTATTGATTCAAAAACCCCAAACCCTTTACTGACCTGAACCAAGTGATTCAGAGTGCCTATCATTGGGTTTGGAAAGCATTTGGCACTCTAAATAGGTGCATTACAATGGAGAGTTTTGCCATTTTTAATGCCGCACTACATTGCAGGAGCAACAAATTGTTTGATGGCCTGATTCCAAGTTGTTTTATCAATGCAAGCGAGAACTGCTAAGAGACGTTACTTATTTACTGATCATGCTAAACATAAGGATAGGATATTTGCATTCTTACCCTCCTAGTAGATATGAAGGAAATTAAGACATGCTAATTGCTGTTTTTGCTTCTTTTAAAACTCTAAATTGAGGATTATGTTTTCCTGTGCTGTTCCACACTGTGTTGAATAATATTTAATTTTGTTTCACTGATACATGTCAGTTTTAATGTTCCAAGTTCCATTGCCAAGGAATTTTCTGCATTGTATTTACCCCATTTTTTTGGCACTCACTGCACGCCCAACCTACCTGGAAGGGGTTCTCTCTCTGAAGATTTTGCAAGAGTTCTTCTATAAGGTTTTTATTGTGTGTGTGGCGGGGGTGGGCTCTTGTTTACTTGGGGGGTCAAGGCAGGGGTGCTGTCAAAAAGCAGAGCCTGTTAAAGCTCATTGAGGCATTCCTTGTGTGATTTCAGGATATGCATGAAATAAATTGTTGTTGTTGTCGGGTCTGCCTAGGACTTTCCTGCTTCTGCCTGCCATTAAACTGCCATTGAGATGGTGAGAATCCAGTTGGGATTGAGACGAGCCGGTTAGGGTGGTTTGGACATGTCATAAGGACTACCCCTGGGCAGCTCTAAGGGGGGATCCCCAGACCCAGGATACAACGAAGAGGTTATATCTCTTGGCAGGCTAGGGAACACCTGGGAATTCCCTAGGAAGTGCTAGAAACTGTAGCTGGGGATGGGGAAGTCCAGGATGACCTGCTTAGCTTGCTGCCACTGTGATCTTCACCAGGAAAAATAGTTTGAGAGTACAAAAAAACTGCCATTAAAACTTAAGCTGGTTCTACCTGGACCCTAGTGAAAAAAGTGGCTTTGAAAATGTTATGGACCCCACACTGAAAACCCATTGTTTTGAAAACAGATTTTACCACAACCCAAAGTCACTTCTTCTATGCTGCATTCGTGGACCTTGCAGAAATGAAAATGAAAAACCTCCTCTTACCACTACAACAGTCAAAGCCATCAAGATCTACTAACATTAAATTTACCAACATTAAATACTAACTTCATCTGCACAATAATGAAATAAAAAATGGTATAACAAAGCAAAATATAGATGCCTAAGAGGAAGAGAGTACTGATATTAATATAATGAAGATTTGAAGATGATTCAGAATATGCAGGCTTTCCCACATACATCTGAGTAGCAATGGATTGTTCTAATTTTTTCCATATTACCTAAGTGATAACATGAAAAACAAGTACAAACATAATCAACTTGTAAAAGCTGCTCTCCTAGTCCAATAATTAATTTTCATCATGGATGCTCTGTTTTAATCTGCTGTAACTGCTGACATTCAGGCAAACTGAAAATGAATGTAAGATTGAATAAAGTGAATGATAAAAACTTGAAAAGTAAGGTGAAATCAGGAGAACATTAATTTTCTTATAGTTATTATTAAAAACTTCAATGGCCAAAAGAAGACATAATTTTGTGTAATCAAGCAGATTGTGGGGCCAGTGTTCGGATGTTCCTAAATATGACTATTTGTAATGTACATTACAGATGGGATCCCTGTCTGATGTCTGTCGTTCTTTATGTTTATCACGTACCCACATTTGTTCTTATCTTTCTATTATCTAAGTGAAATGTCATTCTTTTCTGTTGCTGAAAAACATCTTGCTCAGTGGATACGCTTCAAGCTCAAATAAATATCACATCTTCAAAGAAATATTTAGAAAGGCAGAGTCCCAAATCACATGGTAACTTAAAAGAGGTAAAAATGTTGCAACAGGTGGCAAAGACTTTTACCTATTAATGGGAAGTTTTTGCCTCAGGAAATCACAGTAACAGTGCAGACTTCCCAGGTCAGGTCACTCAAATGATATTACCATAATCCCATTAAGCGTGTCTGGGAGTTTAATTAGCTGCTGCAGCACATTAAACCTGCACCGATAAGTGGTGGGAAGAAAAAGGAGCCTGACCAAACCATCAAATCTGAGATCAAACAATAATACATTCAGTTATTAATGCCTTTAGTTAAGAATCAGATTATAGGATTTCAGAGAGCTACATTACTAGTCTGACGATGCACCATGACAGCATACCTCAGAGTTTGAAGTTCTTATCTTCAGCACAGTAAGCTGCCTCTCATTTTTAAAAGCATTGCATTTAGGAACTAATCTGTATTGTTATCACCACAATGGAAGTCTATCATTATGCATTATCTTTTACAGTATAATATGAGGAGAGTATTTGATTTGATGCCTATGTGTAAGCAAGCTAAACTTCATGCAAACAAGCAAAGTAGCAAATGCTAAAACAGTTTAGAAAACACCTCATTATTGTTATTTTTATCACATATTTGGAAGACATTTTTAAATAAGGCAATTCATAACATCACAGTACATTACTATTGTTTCATAAATGTTTGTTTTCATTATGAGAAGGCATGGACTTATCAATCAACCTTTTGATTTTAGTCAATGTCCTAGCCATTGTGCCAAATCTGCCATTACAAATTAAAAAGTTCTGTCACGCATGTGTGGTCTGTGGGTTTCTAGATTAGCTCAACTGAGGTAAGCAATACCGCTCCAGAGAGAGAGAGGGCATTGTTGCTGGTATCCTGTCTTTTCTCCACAGCCCAGAGAAGATAGCATTCCCACCAATATCTGACATCTGGAACATGTCCCATTCTTTCCTATGTATCGAGCGCCGACAAGGAAATGTGGCATCTTTATCCAGACCTTGACCTTGAGTTCTAAGAGCCAGAGATGCATACGAGAGAGAGAACAGAGGGTGAGAAAGCCTGAGAGAATGATCTTAAGTTAGCGTCACTTCAGTTGTGTGTTTAAGCATCAGTCTTGTTTCTATAATTTTTGTTTAACTAAACAAGATTACTGGGGTGGTACCCCAACATTTCTCCCTGCTTCCAATTGCTTCCTCACTGCCAACCACATGTGGTGAAGCCGGCAGGATGAGTGGCTTGCCCGAATGCAGTTGCAAGTCATGGCCCAACAAACCAAAGTTGCAGAACCCCGAACACGCTGAGAATCCACTGAGGCTCAGAGGCTGGTTAGAGTACAAGGGCCAGCTCAGGTCCTGATCCCCCTGAAGCCAAGGGATGATGTGGAACCATATCTGTTCATATTTGAGCATTCAACAGTACTTATATTTTCATTATTATCATCATCAGTAGCAGCAGCATTACATACTGTACATAACAACACAGCTCTGCATGTTTTGCTGAAGATCTGAGGGCTGTCACTATATGCAGGTTCAACTACAACATTAAGAAAATATTCAGTTACCTAAGTGCACCTTATAAGACAGAAAACAGTAGATTTAAAGAGTACTTGGACTCAGCTTTGCACAACTCATTACAAAGCACATTTCATATTCGTTGTTTCACACTGTCAGCTCATCTTCATGTTCACTTAATTCTGTCCAAAGAGTGCCTGCATTTTTTCAGCAGATGGTCACTTAGTGATATCAACTGCAGTCACAAATATCATTCTTGTGGGAGTGTGTGATGACAATACTAGGCAATGGAGGGCATACACACTACACACATTCCCTACCACCTGGTTCAGCCCAGAAACCTCTGATTATTTTAAAAACTAAACCCTTAAAACAGTTTGTATATATAACACAATATACACAGGGGTGGACATTTACACGTAAAGTAATATAAGTAAAGTAATTGGGACTTTTCTGTTTCCTGATCACTGAATGTTATGGGGCTGTACCAATGGAGGAAGAGGGTCTTTTAAAGATTGAACTTCATGAGCACCCCCACTGATAAGTCAGTTTTTCACTGTTGCTAGATAAATTAATCACAGATTTGCTGGTTGATAACTAAGTAACTTCGGAAGCAAAGCATTATTACCTGACTCACAAAAGCATACTGTAGTTGCTACCTATCATATAACTAGATATAAAATATTAAAATCAAAATAATAAAAGGTCCAAAATATAATAAAGGATTATGCATTAAATTGACGGATCCTAATATTATATTACAGGTCATTCTGAATCACTTTCTGAACACTTTTCAGAACTCTCCACTATTACAAAGCATTTTGTTCCATGAAGCATTTGGACTTGAGGCTTCTGCAGTTCTCATGAGGATGATGTTTAGTCAGTTAATGTTTAATTAATGACTTCAGTTAGTCAACATAGATAAAAAAAAATAACTAAAGCAAAAGCTGATTTTTTTTTTAAATTGTTATTGATTTTAATTTGAAGCAAATAACATTCCATATAATCAAGTTAAAATTCAACCCCACCCAAGAGAAAGAGAGGGGAGGGCCAACAATCAGAACAAATCTCTAAAAGCAGCAAAGAAGGAAGGGTATCCTTTTCACAGATATAGAATCTTATTGTAAAATGTTATTGATTAGATCCTGCCATAATTTTAAAAAAGCTTTGAACTGATCCTCTAAGTGAGAAATTGAGTTTTTCCGATTCAAATAGTATATAACATCAGTTACCCATTGATTTAAAAGTGGTGGGGTGGGATTCTTCCAGTTGATTGTGTTGATAAATAAAACACTTAAGAGAAAAATGTGACAGACTGAAAATTATCCATTTTAGGCTTCAATTCATTTGAATGATATCCTTGGAAAGGAAAAAAATCGGCAATTTAAGAACATTACTATGCAGATTAGCAAAGCCTTAAAATTAAATAAGCTCTGAGATTGGAAAGGATTGGTTTCTAATTAAGCGATTGGATTGAAACGAAAACCTGCAGCTACTGCGGCCCTCCAGGACTGACGGTGCCCACCCCTGGTTTAGTGCTTAGGCTTTGCCAATGGCTTCTCTGACTTTTGATATCCTTTTTGATATTTCCTTTTGCAAGCAGGCAATTTGAAGGGATTCACTTAACTAAAATATCTGGTGGGCACTGCCTATGCTATGATCCAGCAAATAACCCTAGATAAACTTACTGGCATAACAGGTTATAGAAAACCTGCTTCTTGTGGTGCATTGCTGCCATATGATTGGGCACCATTATCATCAATGCATATGAGTCTTTGTCCAGATTTACTTCCCAAAACTAACTTCCAAGAGGAATGACAGGGCTGTCAGTTGCATACTTCTTTGTGAACCATGTGAAAGAAAGTCATGGGTCATTTCTGAAACTGTCATATGCTGTTACTTCCAGATGTCTCTAAACATCCAAGGACACCAAGTCAAGGATTCCCACTCCAGAGTGACTTAGATGCCTCTGTTACTCTTATGGAGACTCCTGTACTTTCCATTAGGCGTGCTAATTACCAAGTACATCTGCAATGGCTCCGTGCTTGTTTTGTTTTGTTGTTGTTTTTTTTTCTCTATAATGGAGTAGAAAATGGATTCCCCAAATTTTGGCAAGCAATAATACAGGACTGTCCTTGTCTGCTGTGTAATAAACAAAACATATCTGGCATTTTCATGCAATGGATTTCTCCATCCAAAGCATCTCCAAGAAAGCCCATATCTGAGATAAAATGTGAACACACATACATCTAGAAATCCAGTCTCCTAAGCCTCAACCTACCCACCTTCCACAAGCTGTAAAGAATGCAGACCAGATGTCATATGAATTATACCTTTCTGTAACTAACTGAGCTATGCATTAGATAAATAACGACTTACTGGGTATTTTTTCTTATTCAAGAATATACAGACAAATTGACACATAATAAGGTTGTGCCTTATTTGGGACTAGTGATGAGTGAACCCCGCTAAATTTGCTCACATCAAGATCAGCGGAAATATTTGGGAACTTTACTGAAATTCATTGAAGTCGACATGGAAGGAGAAACTGAAATAGATATCTGTGGGTTGCCATGGTGCAATGATGTTTTAAGTGTCCCCAAAAGGGACAATTATAGTGGCCAAAATTGTGACATGAGCTGTGAGGCAGCAGTTCTAATCATTGTGCCACCCTGAGATACAATTCATAGAATTAAATATCAGAACAGTAAAATGTCTTACAGATAGTGGCCAATAGGAAGCATGAATTAAGTAAGGCTTGACCCCTCACAAATTCAAGAGCAGGTACTCAACTCTCATGAACTGAAAAGAGAGGTGAGCAAACGTCTCCACTGGGGAGACAGTCTGTTTAGTTTTCCTGATGATTTTGCTCATTCACTGCCACTGTTACCAAGTAAGTGCAACACTAAAGCATATGGATTCATCACTCCTTGCTTTTTACATCAACTGCACAGTATTCTGGGTAATACTAATAAAGGCGTAGGCTCAGGTATTAACACACAATTCTTTTTTTTTTTTTATTTTTTATTAATTTTATTACAATCCATACAAAGCAATCAAGTTTTTACAAAGAGAAAAATTAAGAACAGATCGATCCCCACCCCTAACACACAATTCTAATACAAGTCCATACAAAAAGACATTAAGTTTAAGAAATTTATTTACCATCGCATTTTCAGCTTCTTTCTGCATGTTTGTTTTGTGTTTAAATGTATTCACAAGTTTTCCACTCTGTTTTATCCAACTACTAAGATCAACGTTATATACTGTCCTATCAAACATTGGCTGCTACAGATGTGTGATGTCACGCTGACCGCAAAAAGCATCATGGGATGCTGGAAAAAAAGAGATTGTCTAAATGAATTTCCAGGAAAAAAAATCATCAAACAAGAGCACAGACAAAGACCATATATTCACTGCAGAAAATGCTTTTGTGAAGTACACTGATCAACACTATTTGTGACTTTAACCAGCTGGGCTTGTAGGTCACCTTGTGTCACTAAAAACTTAGCTACTTTAGACCTGAAAATGTCCACAATTACACTTATTTGTATTATTATTTCAAGATTTCAGAAAAAAAGAAAGCACAGATTATTAGGACACTGAGGTTGCGGAACGCTTATGACTCTGTCCAGTTAAGGTCAGCATGATGTTGATTTAAATTAGGGGCTCAGCAAGGTGGGATAATAAATTCACACATATTGCATTTTCTCATTATCAAGAATATAAACCTAGAATCTATAAATAACAAAGAGGATCGCAAATTTGCTCCCATGCTTTTAGTCTTGTAGCAGACACCAGATATGCTACTTCAGAAACCACTCTTTTTTAATTTATACCCTGGCCCTCTGTTTTTGTCATTTAGCAAAGGTTCACATAAAAAGGTTAACAATAAAGATAATGAACGTCTCCACTGGGGAGGCAGCTATTTTCTTTTGCTGCCCTTAAGCCTGTGTGGCCATGCTTGGGCCTTGTTTTACACTGCGTCTCTAGTTCCCTTGCACCTCATAAATGGAACTGTCACATTGAGGAAAAGATAAGGACATCCTATGACTCAAAGCAGTGTGTGGCTTTCTGCTTAGTAATCAAACTAAGAATGGGACACCACATGCTAGAGGCATAACTTTAAACAGGCTCACAATAAAACACACTCATTGTATTCAAATATAACCAAGCAATTCTCCACCAGTCATCAGAACTGGACTCAACCTGCCACATACTTTCCACTGACACAATGAAACCAATTCACAGGTTCTGGATGTAAATGCTGCCAGATCAATGGGGTTTGCTGTCAACAAATTTAATATTACTTATGACAGACACCACGTTTTCCAGGAAAAACGGATTTCTTCTTGGCTCTCATGTTGCCAGAAACAGAATTAGACCTTGTTCCAGTATCACTGAGAAGCCATTCTTGTCAGATAAATAAACACAAAGCAGAACAATTCCTCCAGTATAAATATTGGCAGTGCTTTTTTCAAAAATGCGACTTCATTCTGGGGCAAAGTTTAATGTTTCTGAGCGGCAGGGTGTTCAAAACACACAAACCTGACACTCAGCTTCAGTTTAGCCATTATTTGCTCTTTTTTTTGTGAAGAACCTGTATAAATACTGGGCTTACCTGCAAATCTAAGTTATCTTGTATTTGTATTAAAATCTGAGAAGCACAGAGTGTCACTGTTTAATACATCACAATATAATGTTACCCTATAATCAATGCCCACTGCACAAACCAGTATGGGACTGAGAGAGTTAACAAAACAAATGAATGGATAATATAATGTGAATGTGCATTCAGTTCTCTGTTTTGTATATAATTTTTTAAACAAACTGGACTGTTGACGTTTCTTCTTGATTTACAATAACATAGAAATGTTTTATTTCTATATAAAGTCTAAGCAAATAATCTTCAGTGGGTAGTTCAGGTGGGCATGTTTCAGAACATAGTGACATTTAACATCTTTTTTATTATAAATACTAAGTTATTTGTTTTCATTGTGAGGTCTGGCCATCACATGGATGATGGAGCTAGTGTAGGGCTGCGTCAACGTGCATCTGCAAAGAAAAGAAAGTTTAAAGTTTATTTCCATGCTGAAAATAAAAGAAGGGTAAAGAAACAACGTTTTGGCTGTGCAGCCTTCATCAGGGGCCTCATGCATAACGCTGTGCCTAGAATTTGCACTATAACATGACGTAAGCACAAAAGCCGAAATGTGTTTACGCACAGAAAATTCCAGATGCAGGAATCTGTGCATAAAACAACTTCCGCGTTCTTCCGCTCCATAAATCCCAATCAGCGTGAAAACTAACGCATGTGCACACGCCTTCTGTCCCGCTCCGTCTCCTCCCAGAATTACGCCTCTTTGAATATGCAAATCAATATAAATAGACCTTAAGCTCAGCGTTTTGTGAAAAGGCAATGGCAAAAGCAAGAGGGAAAACATAAGAATTTCAGCGAATACCAAGTGGAGGCAAAGAAAAACGTACTATTTTTTGGTTTATACAGTGATATAAACAACAAAAGGAAGTTGATCGAGTGACATAGCGTGTTGGAGAAACAAGCTCAAGTTCACAAAGTCGTACAGTGCCCGATATAAAAAAGTTGTCACATATCAAAGTCGCCGTGAAAAGGTGAGATGTAGCCCACCGTCTGAGTGTCATATGGAAGGTTATTAGGGTACAGTGAGAAAAAAAGGCACAGAGTAGGAAAAAAGCACGAAATGTTAACTTCAATCTCGAAATATCCACTTTAATCACGTAGTTTATTTTGTCATTAAAGTAGAACATAAACTTCATCTTAAAATCGTTTAAGTTACTAGTTTCTCAAATCCCATCGTAACTAAAGTAGCCTGTTAAGTGCTTTGTTATGTATTTGATCTTCAATGTGCTCTGTGTGTGAATCACTACGTGCTTCCTTTCTTTCTCTTTCTCTGACAGGACACAGAATCCATTACATTTGTGATATTACAGCTCTATGAATAATTAAAATACTGAGATGTATACGTGATATCTTTTTCATGATGATAGGAGTTAAAGCATGTTATTAAACAGGGGAACACGGTGCGTGATTGTGTGTGACCTTCGATGAAATTATTGTAGCAGTACTGTCTCTTTCAAACATACTATCCTCCAATTCCTGTCCTTACTTTTCTTTCTCCAAATACCCAATCGCCACACAATCAGCTCTGTAATAGACGTTAAGCCACCTGTAAGCTTACAACGACGATTCTTCAAAACTTTTAAGGAACATTGAAATATCTTCATAGTATGTGTTTAATTATTCTATCCATCTATCCTTCCAGTGTCACGCCATCCTCAGCAAATATACAGTGCAAAGCAGGAACAATCCGTGAACTAGCTAGCGCTGCGGCACCGTGTCCTCAAATGTTTAATTATTAACAATACAGATTATTTAAATGAAGTTAAAGCTGTATCTGTATAATATAATCAACATATTTTGCTACATTTCATCTTAAAAATGATATCGTCATCATTTGTAAATACGTGCTTTATAAAGTGGCGCAGGTTGTGCAATATTATAACTGTAGTGCAAGATTACAGGGGGGTAATTATACTTATAAGTACAAACAGTTCTACAAGGAGCAATTGATTGAGTGCGTTTATAGTTCTTGGGATGAAACTGTGTCTGAACCGTGAGGTCCGTACAGGAAAGGCTTTGAAACGTTTTGCCGTGGCTGAGGAAGAGTGGGCTTGATGCTGTATACCGATAATTCTCTTTCCAATCAGCTGCTGTTGTGATTTCCCACTCAGATACAGTGATATAAATACTCCAAGTGGTGCAGTGAGAGTCATATGGAAAAAGATGACCCGTTGTGGCAACCCATTAACGGGAGCAGCTTAAAGAAGGGAAAAAAGGTGCAGGGAGAGTTACGCTAAAGCATTTATGGTATTTGAAATACTATGGCTATTTCCTGGACCATTATATTGTTACAGGTTAATTACAATCAGATGCATTACACTAATAAACAATATGCGGTTAGTTTCAGTGTATTTATAAAGCCGCGTCAGGAATATGGTTCTAAGAAATAAAGGGTAACCACACAGGAACAGCAGCACTGCTTTGACGCTGGGTGCCGCCAGTCTGCAAAACCGAGCGGAGAACTTGCGTATGACAGGGTATGAGGTACCGTGGAAAAGTGCGTGGCTTTACACCAAGTGTAGGTTTTATACATCGCGATTTGAAAGTGGAAACGTTCTTACGCAACATTTCTGTGCATACGCACCATTTATACATGAGGCCCCAGGTGTGTACTTAATAAGAAAAGAGCAGATAACAATGCCAGGACAGATGAAAGGAGAGAAGATACTTCAAGATTTTAAAATTAAAGACCGTAGAAAGTCCATTGTAGAACATCTCAAAGGTGAGAAAAAGCTGCCATTAGGGAAGATGAAGGGAGAGATTAAGAAGTTAGTTGGTCATTTAGATGGGAAGAAATCCGTGATCCCAGGCTGAAAGTGAGCTTAGCTTCTTCTGTTTTTCTATGAAAAGTGTCTTTGAAGCCCTGTGAAAGAACACAAACAGAGAGTTTAGTGCAGTTATGATCAGAGGATTTGAGGTATCCTACAATGGACTTTTTACAGTCTTTAATTTTAAAGGCTTGAACGTGCTCCCTGTAAAGGTTTGCCTGTTATACCTATGTAAATGCCTGGACACTTCCTACAAGAAAAGCAGTAAATAAGATTTTTAGGCAGGCAAGAAGCCTGTTGTTTATTATTAAATTTACCAGATGGGCCAGATACAAGGGTATTGTTGGTGACATATTTATAAGTGACACAGCAGCTCCTGTTACAGCTTGAAAATGCCTGATGTAGAAAGAGTCTGTCCTCCGTGAAGTGAGCTGCAGATGAGAAGTTTGCTTACCTCAAGGGAAAGTCAAGAAAAAAGGCTCTGAGGGAAAGGTAGAGTGTTAGGATGGAATGGGACGACTAGCAGGATGCGGGTTTCAATATTGGGGTTCCTCTTAGAGTGATTCTTACGAGGTCTACACCCTATCAATCCCCCTTAATCAAGCCAGAAGTGAAAGCAATATAGCTCGAAATGTTGTATCTTTAACCTTTCTTCCTTTTCATCACATGTATGACATCATGAAGCATGCACTGCATTTGGATGAGCTATGGAAAACTGTTTAGAATTCGCAACACACATATTGTAACATTCATTTAACCGAACAAGCTTGTTGAACTCAGTCATCCCCTCTTATATGAAAATTTATAATGTCCTTATGTTCTGTTCTTTATATCCATTAGTACAACAGGGGCAGGGATTATCTTTATCATCTTTAAATAATTATGATCATTAACATATTAAAAATATGGCAACGTCAAGTCTTTCACCCCAGCATTCATCATCAGTTCCCTAATATGACCATAATAATGTCATGTAGATATCTGAAAATTTTTGAGGTGATACATTGCCAGGTAACATGTTCCTTGAATCTCTTTTCTAGGTGAAGAAATATTTTCAAACATTTGAATGAATTTATTCTAAAGCTGCTTCCATCTGTGCCCCCTTGACCTCATAGAAGAACTGATTTTAAAGTAACATCTGGCATCTACCTTACCTTGCTCCTATCATAATTTTAATTCTTACCATGCCTCTTCTCAATCTCTGTTTGCTTTTATAAATTTTTAATCATATGAAGAGAAAAACTGCAAGTGGTATTCCAGATGCAAGTGTACAAAAATATTATACAATTTAATCATAACCTCCTGAAGACTCACAGTCTACAGAATGGGATAGAGAACCCAGCATCCTTTTATCCGCTGTTATCGTTTTTTGGTTAACAGTGAAGAATCCTCTAGGAAGTCCTCTTTTTGTAAATATGGATTGCCACATGAAACATTCCAGTCATGAAGTTATATATGAAATGTGTTTCTTTCATGTGATGTGTTATTTTCTTACATTAAATTTTTGGTAGCTAGCACTCCAAATTTTAATTCTTTTGATTTATATCTGTAACAATTTAGCTCACTCAGTTGTTGCTATTAAATTAACACTGTTAGCAAATATGTTCAGTTTGCCATCTATGTTTTGTTATATCAATAAGTTAAAAAAGGTTGCTGCAGCAATCTTTCCTTTGGGACATCATTTTGTTACCTTCTAATTAAAAATAATGTTTCACCGTCCTATGTTTTCACACCAAGTCCTGTATCCTTGGTTCTTATGATTCATTTTTGAAGTAGTGCCTTGTCAAAAGCCTTTTGAAACTCCTCACTACTGCTTTTGAAAAAAAAACAAGTTTTCCCATTTAAAGCCATTTGACAGTCTAGCTATATCTACTAGATAGTCATTTTTCAGCACAGTCTCTTAAAACTACTTTTATTTTTACAAATACACATATCAGCCACTTTATTAGGTACATCTTGCTAGTAACAGGTTGCACCCCCTTTGCTTTCAGAACTGCAATAAGTTTCCGTGGCATATTTTCGCCAATATGCTGGAAACATTTCTCAGGGATTCTAGTTCATATTCACATGAAATCAGCATGTAGTTGCTGCATTTGTTAGCTGTACATCCATGATGAGAATCTCCCATTACACCACATCTCAAAGGTGCTCCATTGGATTGAGATCTGGTGACTGTGGAGGCAATTTAAGTCTAGTGAACTCATTGTCATGTTCAAGAAACCAGTTTGAGATGATTTGAGCTCTATGACATGGGGTGTAAACCTGCTGGAATTAGTCATCAGAACATGGGTACACTGCGCCATACACTGACATGGTCAGAAGCAGTACTCAGGTAGACTGTGGCATTTACACAATGCTCAATTGGTACTAAGGGTCCCAAAGTGTGCCAAGAAAATATCCCCCACACCATTACACCACCACCACCAGCACGAAGGATCCATGCTTTCATGTAGTTGACGCCAAATCTGACCCTACCACATGAATGTCATAGCAGAAATTGAGACCAGGCAATGTTTTTCCAATCTGCTGTTGTCCAATTTTGGTGAGCCAATGAGAATTGTAGCCTCGGTTGCCTGTTCTTAGCTGACAGGAGTGGCACCTGGTGTAACCCATCTGCTTCAGTTTCAACGTTTTGTGCATTCAGAGATGCTCTTCTGCATACCTCAGTTATAAAGGCGGTTATTTGAGTTACCGTTGCCTTTCTATCAGCTCAAATCAGTCTGGCCATTCTACTCTCACATCTGGCATTAACAAAGCATTTTCACCCAGAGCGCTGCTGCTCATTGGATATTTTCCCTTTTTCAGATCATTCTCTTTAAACCCTAGTAAGTGCAATCCAGGTACACCAGCCCATCTTGCATTAAAAACCGTTCCACTTTCAAAGTTACTTAAATTACCTTTCTTTCGCATTCTGATGTTCAGGTTTGAACCTCAGCAGGTTGTGTTGACAATGTCTACATGCTGAAATACATTGAGTTTCTGCCATGTGATTGGCAGATTTGTTATTTCTGTTAATAAGCAGTTGTACCTAATAAAGTGGCCAGTGAGTATATAATGCAGTTTATAGTAAATGGCCCGGATTAGAGGCAGGTCAGTCTCCTTGTTTAGCACCATGGCTCCTAGCTTCAAGGACTCACACTGCTTTCTCGTCTTGATACTCTCTCTGTAGTTTGCACATTGTCACTGTGTCCACATACGTTTCCTTCGAGAACTTAAGTTCCATCGCACATAACAAATAATCTTTTGTTATTTAATAACAAACCCTCACATAAAAAGTGATACCTCATCCTCAATGTTCTTTAGAATTTCTTTTGTTGAATTGCTTAACTCAAAGCATTTCACAAACAGATGTGTCCTTTTTCTAATATAGTAACTGTATAGGCTTGGAACTGAATCACAGAAATGAGAACTCACCATAAAACAGAATGGCTACCACTAAGACATAAATTCTTCTACTTGGCAAAATACTTAATATCATAGTACATTGTATCATCAGATTTCAGTTTTTGTCCTTAATATGATTACTTATAACTTATTTGAACTATTTATCATGACTTATTTGGACTGCATTCCCACCATTCCTTCGCTTAAATGGTCTTTTACCTTGCTTATTTTTTGGTGGATCTTCTCTTCAAATGCATCACATTCCAGAAATAAGCATCCCATTAATTCCTAAAGAAACACAAATTAGAATTACACTTTTGTCATCTTCCAAAATTTAAGGAGATCTCCTCATTCTCACTTGAACTAATGCTTGGCAAAGAGAGAACCTCAGAGAAACACAGCCTCTATTACTTGTACATATACATATGCATCAGAGGAACAATTCCTGACTTATCACAGGTATGCAATACCCTGTTGGGGTGAGAGGGAGTGCTGTTGCTAACATCCTCATTATTCTCTCCTCTGCCGCAAGAAAAGACCCTTCTAAGGAAAGTAAGCCCACCATTTCCAGACATAGACCTATAAAAGTCTGAAGCCTCTTAATGTTGGTGTGTCATTTGGACCCAAACTTGGTGAAAGGACGGAGCTTCCTGTGAATGACCAGCTCTCAACAGCCAAACATTTCAAAAAAGCCAGGAAGGCTGCTTTGTTTAATTTCTATTTTGTGTCCTGAATTTTGAGTTTTATTGTTTTATAATTAAAAGGGGGCAATCCCGTTGGCACCCCAACATTTTTAGGACTTGCCCTGCAAGTATTCACCCAACCACAATTTCTATCTCTCCATCCATTTTCTAAAACTACTTATCCAGAGCAGGGTTACAGAAAAGCTGGGGTGTATCCCAGAAAACATTGGGTGCAAGTCAAGAACAATCTCTGAACAGGATGCCAGTCCATTGTAGTGTGACCATCATCACCAGAAGGAGGATAACCATAAACCTCTATTGTGTGAATGAAAGGGCAAGCAAAGAATCTTTAGAAAAAGGAGATTTATTTACAAAAATCAGAAAATATAACTAAAGGAGCAGAACAGAGGCAAAAGCAAAGCAAACAAATCCCAATACAAAACACTAAATTAAAATCCTAAAACAGAAGAAGTACAGCAACAATCAGCCACAAGTGATTTCACTTCCTAGTCTCCCGTTTACAGGGCTGGGACCGTCCCTAGCCAACGACGTAGTGTTGGCCTCTTGGGGGTCCACCCAAAAAAAAAAAAAATAATAATAATAATAATTCTTTACATTTATATAGTTCTTTTTTCACTACTCAAAGCACCTCAGTGAGTGTGGAGCAACTTCAACCACAACTAATGTGTAGCATCCACACAGAAGATTCTACAGTGGCAATTTTTGCACCAGTGCATTCACTACACATTAGCTGTTAGGTGGTGAAGTGGTGAGAGAGATAGCCAATTAGAGACTGGGGATAGTTAAGGGGCCAGAATGACCAGGCTGTGGTGGGCATTTTATCTTGGACATACAGGATACACCCTACTCATTGCGAATGATGCCCAGTGATCTTTCATGACTGCAGTGAGTCAGGACCTCTGATTTACATCTAATCCTAAGGACTGCAGCATTTTTACAGCACAGTGTTCCCATCACGACACTGGGGCATTAAGATCTAAATTCAGACCATAGGGTAAGCACCCCCTGCTGGCCTAACCAAAATCTCTACCAGCAACAACCCAAACTTTTCCTAGATAGACTCCCATCCACGTACTGGCCAGGCCCAATCATACTTAGGTTCAGGTGGGTGACCAGTTCTAAAGCGCATAGGAGAACATCTGTTCACACCTAGAAATATAATAATAAATAAATACATTTGACATAGAATGCATAATTAGGCAAGAAAAAAATAGCAATAATAACAAAAAAGATAGTAATTACAGAATACAAAATGAACAAGAAAAACTTATAAAGGCAATTTAGACATAAGCCAGGGAATGAACCCTGGCTAAAACATAACAGCATAACAGAGACATCTTTTAATGCCTTTTTAAGGTGGCAGTGCACTGCATTCCGTATCCAATCATTGAATCACATAACAAAAGACAAACAATGAAAATTCATGGTAGTTAGGAGGAAATAAAATACTTTGTAGCCAGAACACCTTTTACAATGAATTTTTAAATACAATTTTGGTGTAAAGATTAGATATTTTAATGCTTGGCTGTGATGCACTTTTCCTTATTTTGACTTGACATTGTTTTCTGACAACCTTTCTACCTCTTTTACTTAGCATTTAATAATCATCTTTAATCATGACACTTATTGCTCATAACAATGGACTAAAAAGGCCCACATAATCTATAAATTTTATTTTAATATGATTTGGAGTTTGTATATTGACGTCAGGGCAAAAATGGCAAGGAAAGGTGTGAACCATCCTGTTTAGTTTTGCAACGATTCCCTAACTCACAGTGCATGGATTGTAAAGGCTTCTTTGTAAAACTGTGGATTCAAAGATACACCAAATCCAAACAATTCTTTGGCCCTGGGACTGTGTGATAGATAGATAGATAGATAGATAGATAGATAGATAGATAGATAGATAGATAGATAGATAGATAGATAGATAGATAGATAGATCCCGGAATTTCGTCCTAGATTTTTGGCTTGGAGTTTGGGGGTCGGTTTATACAACGAGCATCATTTCAGATTCAAGATTTCCGGGGCAATGCCGGTTTTGCCGATCAATACGGAAGTAAATAATGACGAAACCACAGAGCCATCTTTCAGATGAAGAAGTAACTTTGAATGCCGGTACTTTAAATTAAATAAAGAATTTATTCAAAAAAGTGTTTTAGTTGTTGATTTTATTAATAAAATTTATAATAAATTATCGGGAAGTTTAAAATAAAAATTTTTCTTTTGATTTACGACCAACATCATGCGTTACGACCCGAATGCGGTCACGTGTATCCGGTTGCGCGATTGCAAACAAACAACCAAGAGCGTTAGTAGCGTCAGTTGGAGCCCAGATACATGTGTTTGTGGATGTAATTTCGGTCATTGCAGTGATTTACCTATATATATATAATTCACTAAGACCATGCAAGCAAGACACATAATTGCTAAGGAAGGAAGAGAAGGTAAAGAAAGCGATCACAATCGAAACGAAGATGGAAATTGTGTGGAAATATGAGAGTGCTGTTTGTGTGACCGATCTCGCTAATATGTACAGCATGTCGAAATCCACCATCTCGACAATTTTACAAAGAAAAGATTTGCATTCTCCTCCTCCTCCCTGCAGCCCAAAGATGTCAAATTAAATGGTGAGTACAGTATGAAATTGTTGTCTCTAGAATAGAATAGAATGCCTTTTATTGTCACTATACACATCTACAATGAGATTAAAAGCAGCTCCTTCAGTGCAGAAAAAAAGTTCTGTATAGGGCTTGTATGGTTGTTTTTTTAGCCTTAGCATAACGCCGGATCTGTGGCCCCGCTTCTGCTTTCTTTCCCTCCTCCGTCTGCGTCGTCTCCTAGACCCGACAACAATCCATGGAGAGCCCGCTGGTCTCGCTATCACGTGGTCCATGAGGGGCCTGGGCCTCCTAAAATCCACCACCAGTTCCTTGGTCTTGCTGGTGTTCAGGTGTAAGTGGTTTGAGTCGCACCATTTAACAAAGTCTTTGATTAGCTTCCTGTACTCCTCCTCCTGCCCACTCTTGAAGCAGCCCACGATAGCAGTGTCATCAGCGAACTTTTGCACGTGGCAAGACTCCGAGTTGTATTGAAAGTCCGATGTATATAGGCTGAACAGGACCGGAGAAAGTACAGTCCCCTGCGGCGCTGCTGTGTTGCTGACCACAATGTCAGACCTGCAGTTCCCAAGATGCACATACTGAGGTCTGTCTGTAAAATAGTCCACGATCCATGTCACCAGGTGTGAATCTACTCCCATCTCTGTCAGCTTGTCCCTAAGGAGCAGAGGTTTGATGGTGTTGTAGGCGCTAGAGAAGTCCAAAAACATAATTCTTACAGCACCACTGCCTCTGTCCAAGTGGGAGAGGGATCTGTGTAGCATATAGATGATGGCATCCTCCGCTCCCACCTTCTCCTGGTATGCGAACTGCAGAGGGTCGAGGGCGTGGTGGACCTGTGGCCTCAGGTGGTGAAGCAGCAGCCGCTCCATGGGCTTCAGCACATGTGACGTCAGAGCAACAGGCCAGAAGTCATTCAGCTCACTAGGACGTAATACCTTTGGGACTGGGGTGATGCAATATGTTTTCCAAAGCCTCGGCACTCTCCCTTGTTCCAGGCTCAGGTTGAAGATGTGCTGTAGAGGACTCCCCAGTTCCAACGCACAGGCCTTCAGCAGTCGTGGCGATACTCCATCTGAACCCTCTGCTTTGCTGGCACGAAGTCTCCTCAGCTCTCTGCTCACCTGTGCTGCTGTAATTGTGGGTGGGGATGTCTCACCTATGCTGGTATCAGCAGAAAGATGGTTGTAGGTACTCTGAGGTGAGAGTGGGTTAGGGTGGTCAAACCTATTAAAGAAGTTGTTCATTTGGTTTGCTCTCTCCACGTCTCTCTCGATGGTGGCACCCCGCTTCGAGCTGCAGCTAGTGATGATCTTCATCCCATCCCACACTTCTTCATTCTGTTATTCTGCAATTTCTGGTCCAGCTTTCTCCTGTACTGCTCCTTCTCCGCCCTGAGCTGGACTCTGAGTTCCTACTGCACGCGCTTGAGCTCATGCTGATCACCGCCTTTAAAAGCCCTTTTCTTCTGGTTTAAAAGGCCCTTGATGTCACTTGTAATCCATGGATTGTTGTTAGCATAGCAGCGTACTGTTCTTACTGGAACTACAATGTCCATACAGAAGTTGATGTAATCAGTTGTGCAGTCAACAGCCTCTTCAATGTTCTCACTATGTGACCCCTGCAGTATATCCCAGTGTAGTTCCAAAGCAATCTCTCAGATCCTGCTCTGCCTCAGGGGACCACTTCCTGAATGATCGTGTGGTTGTAGGTAGCGCCTTCACTCTTGGCAATTCACTAAATGGCAATTGCTCTAGAACATTCTACATCATGTCAACAATAACATTGTCATGGATGTGCCGCAGTGCGTTGACGTCCAGGCTCTGCTGACGTGAGCAGTACCACACTGAAGAGAGAGGGGGTGCTGTCACTAACCTTGTCACTTGTTTCTGCCTCCACAGCTCTGAGGAAACACTCAATGTGGTTAAATGACTCCACCCCTCTTCAGGCAATTCCTACAAAACCCCAGATGGAGGCGTCTGACTTTGACTCCAGCAAACCTGAAAGATTAAGCTCCACAAAAGGCAAAAAAACCCACTCAGCCAAGCAGTGATAATATTAGAAAGAAAGTACTGTAACTTTCTGTGTTTTCTGTTTTGCAGCAGTATTGCTTGTTTATTTTGTTTTCTGCTTAAAAGAATTAAATGGGACAATCCAGTTGGTACTTCAACATTTCTTTCTTGGTTATCATCAATATATGAACCTGGGTTTCACTTCCATTAGACCACAGTATCTAGTCATAAGGGTGTCATATAAGCAAGACATAAAGTGGCACAGAAAATATTAATGAACATTAAAACAAGGTGTATCAGTGTTCCGAAGGATTATTTTGAAAAATAACTCTTTTTTTTTTGCATCTTTGTCTGTTAATACATAAAGCACAAAACTTTTTGATCACCCCCTTTAATGCTTGTATATAGAAATTGCAACCAGCAGGGAGCACCACTGATCCCCAAACCCCAGACCAAATAATTCCAAACACAGTCACAGATTCAAATAATGGATTTTTAAATTACCAGGCACTTTTTACAATGAACACAACCAATAATCACACAAAAGAAAGAAACCTCTGTTCTCTTCTTCCACCTCCAGTTGATTGTCAAATTGAGGGATGCTTCTGGTGACCAGTCATGACTTGTGGGGAGCACTTCCTGGGTTGTTTGGGCAGTCCCCTTCTGACAGTGGTTGTATTTCCGCATTCAACTTCCCATGAACCCCTATGAGTATCTAAAGTGGAACGCCACCAGCTGACCACTGCCACCTAACATATGGGGGATGGAACTGCTCCTAGCCATCAGCTTCTGCTTGTCCATCTCTTGGTACCTTCCAACTTGGCAAGAGGTCATGCCATTTTCTTCATTGGCACTCATAACACACGTAGGAATGATGAAAAAATTAACACCATACTAATGTATGTTTCATTAGAACAACAGGATTGCACACAAAGGACCATGAAATGCTTATAATGTATTTCCTGAAGAGCCATAATATACCACGGGAACAATATTTTTTAAAGCAAAAAGGCATTTATTTGAACCATGCATGTATTCTGGATCATCTGTTAGCAGAAATCACAGAAAGCAGCTGTTAGCAAAGGTGTAGAGCTTTCAGCAAAGCAGGGCAAAAAGTTCTGGCAAGCACATAATACTGAAAGCAGCTCATTCCCACTGACGGCGGCGGGGGGGCCCCCCCTCTGCCTAAAGTACTCAAAGAAGTACCACCTCTGAGGAGCTCCACTAGGAGTATGACGAGATGCAGTGTCCTCAGTTCGAATGACACATGTTTCTGCCCTTGTGCTGATGATGCAGAGACCAAATACAGGCTGACACTTCACTGTTTTTACAGTAAGGTTTTCCCCAAATCAAGGACAGTATACTTAAAATGAATTACAAAAACAATGCGTTTCACATGAATCTAGCAAATGTGAAATCCCCGACCTTTGCTTTGCACAGAAAACAAGCACACTGCTTCTATGAGTAAAATGTCTTTTTAACCTGATGGCCTCGCTTTAGCTTCTCCAAAAATAGCTGCAAATAATGTTAAAGTGCTTTTCGCTTAGCATTTAAGAACTTCTTGTTTTTACTGATTCTTATTTGGGTGGCATTAGACAATCTGCCAGCAACATAACATTTAAACAGTACACAAGCAGAAATGAATCTTCAGCATAGAATTAGCTAAACACTTTCATTTTTCTTTGTTATTATTGCAGTGTATCTGTATATTTTTTTTTGTTGTTCCCATCATTGATAATAGCAGATCTGACACATTCAAGCATTTAAGCCATGTGCTTTGATGGCTGCATGAATCATTTGGTGTGAAAAATTACCATCTGCATCTTTAAATTAGATTGTTTACTTTTTACTTTTAAATTAGATTGTTTGACTTCTAGGGAGGTCAAGCTTGATATTTACTAACAAAATAATTCTTAAATAAGAAAGAAAATGTATGCATAGCATAACATTCATCTGTGGCAGAGCGACGGAGGCTGAGCAAGCTCCTGTCAATCATGGAGAATCCACTGCATCCACTGAACAGTGTCATCTCCAGGCAAAGGAGATAGCTTCAGTTACAGACTGCTGTCACTGTCCTGCTCCACTGACAGACTGAGAAGATCGTTCCTCCCCCATACTATGCGACTCTTCAATTCCATCTTGGGGGGGTAAATGCTAACATTATTCAAAGTTATTGTCTGTTTTTACATGCATTTTTATTACTCTTTAATTTAATATTGATTTTTGTATCAGTATGTTGCTGCTGGATTATGTGAATTTCCCTTTGTGATTAATAAAGTATCTATCTATCTATCTATCTATCTATCTATCTATCTATCTATCTATTATTCAGGTATATCATTAGCCCCTTCACTTAATGAAAGACTTTGTTATCACAATTTTAGTTATGACATATTTTTTCATATGACATATTCAGAAATAATAGTTATAATGGAATGTAATTACCTGTAATAATTGTGTACAGTCAGGTCTATAAGTATGTGGACAGTGACAAAATTTTCATAATTTTGGCTCTGTATGCCACCACAATGGATATGAAATTAAGCAATCAAGATGTGATTGACTGCGGTGGGTTGGCACCCTGCCCAGGATTGGTTCCTGCCTTGTGCCCTGTGTTGGCTGGGATTGGCTCCAGCAGACCCCCGTGACCCTGTTCGGATTCAGCAGGTTGGATAATGGATGGATGGATGGAAGATGTGATTGAAGTGTAGATTTTAAGCTTTAATTAAAGGGGTTTAACAAAAATAATGTATGAGCCGTATAGGAATGAAAGCCATTCTACTGCACAGCCAACATGCATTTTGTAATAATCGGGATAGAATTGAGGGTGTAGAGGTGATTGAACCACTAGGGTCAAGTGACCATAATATAATACAATTCTCAGTATTTTGTAAGAGTGCAGATGTAAAGACTAAAATTGTTAAGTTGAACTTTGGAAGGGCAAATTTTGAGCAGATGCGACAAAGTCTAAGTAGGATACACTGGAATAAACGTTTAAATATGGAGACAGTCAAAGAGCAGTGGAACAGGTTTAAAAATGTTTTACATGTAATGCAGGACAGATACATACCTAAATTTGGAATTAATAAGAAACTAAAAAAACTCCACAGTGGATTAATAAAGATTTAAAAAAGGAAGTTGCAAAGGAAAAAACTGCTGTATAAGGCATATAAGACTAATGACTGCAAAGTGAATCGTAGAGCGTATGAGAACATAAGGGCAACCATTAAGAAGGATATCAAGGAGGCTAAAAGACAGTTGGAGAGGAATATAGCAGATGAGGCGAAAGAAGAACCCAAGAGATTCTTTCATTATTTTAGTAGTAAAAGAACAGGGGAAGGGGAATTAAAAGATACAGACAGTGAAATAGCAGATGCCCTAAACTTACATTTTTCTGAGGTGTTTACAAGTGAGCAAGTGAATAACCTGCCAGCAGTAAACGCAACTACTAAGGAGGTACTGAGGGATTTGGAAATTGTAGAGGGAGAAGTGCTGCTCAGATTAAATAAGATGAAATCAAACAAATCACCAGGACCAGATAATATTTATCCTTGTGTTCTTAAGGAAGCTAGTGAGTACAAATATAAACCCTTGACACATATTTTTAGGAAGTCACTGTACACTGGAGAGATTCCAAAGGACTGGAAAATGGCAAATATCATCCCATTATATAAAAGGGTGACAGGGCAGATCCAAGCAACTATACGGTCAGTAAGCTTAATACGAGGTATCACAGGAAAATTAATGGAGGGAATTATTAAGGATAAGATTGAGCAACACATGGCAGGGACAGGAGTTATTCTGAACAGTCAGCATGGGTTCGGAAGAGGAAGGTCGTGTTTTACTAACATGCTGGAATTCTATGAGGAGGCAACAAAAGGATACGATCAAAGTGGAGCTTATGATATTATTTATCTGGACTTTCAGAAAGCATTTGATAAGGTGCCACATGAGAGGTTGGGCATCAAGTTAAAAGAAGTGGGAGTTCAGGGTGATGTTTTTAGATGGGTGCTGAATTGGCTCAGACACAGGAAGCAGAGGGTGATGGTGTGAGGAACCTCATCAGAACTGGCCAATGTTAAGAGTGGTGTTCCACAGGGTCAGTGCCAAGGCCACTGCTATTTTTAATATACTGTATATAAATGATTTAGATAGGAATATAAGTAACAAGCTGGTTAAGTTTGCACATGATACCAAGATAGGTGGATTAGCAGATAATTTGGAATCCGTTATATCATTACAGAAGGACTTGGACAACATACAGGCTTGGGCAGATTTGTGGCAGATTAAATTTAATGTCAGTAAATGTAAAGTATTACACATAGGAAGTAAAAATATTAGGTTTGAATATACAATGGGCAGTCGGAAAATCGAGAGTACACTTAATTGAAGTATTTAGGAGTCATAGTGGACTCTAAGCTATCAACTTCCCGATAGTGTTCAGAAGCCATTAAGAAGGCTAACAGAATGTTAGGATATATAGCACGATGTGTGGAGTACAAGTCCATGGAAGTTATGCTCAACCTTTATAATGCACTGGTGAGGCATCATCTTGAGTACTGTGTGCAGTTTTGGTCTCCAGACTACAAAAAGGACATAGCAGCGCTAGAAAAGGTCCAGAGAAGAGCGACTAGGCTGATTCCAGGGATACAGGGGTTGAATTATGAGGAAAGATTAAAAGAGCTGAGCCTATACAGTTTAAGCAAAAGAAGATTAAGAGGTGACATGATTGAAGTGTTTAAAATTATGAAGGGAATTAGTATAGTGGATCGAGACTGTTATTTTAAAATGAGTTCATCAAGAACACAAGGACAGAGTTGGAAACTTGTTAAGGGTAAATTTTGCACAAACATTAGGAAGTTTTTCTTTACACAAAGAATGATAGACACTTGTAATAAGCTACCAAGTAGTGTGGTAGACAGTAAGATGTTAGGGACTTTCAAAACTCGAATTGATGTTTTCTTGGAGGAAATAAGTGGATAGGACTGGTGAGCTTTGTTGGGCTGAATGGCCTATTCTCATCTAGAGTGTTTTAATGTTCTAATGTTCTAATTTAGTAAAGCTACGCACTTTCCCACGGTAGCTCATACCCTGTCGTACACAAGTTCTCCACTCGATTTTGCAGACTGGTGGCACCCAGCGTCAAAGCAATGCTAGTGTTCCTGTGTGGTTTATCTTTCTTTTTCAGATCCACATCCCTGACGCGGCTTTAACTTAACCGCATATTGTTTATTAGTTTACTGCATCTGATTGTAATTAACCTGTAACAATATAATGGTCCACAGAATGGTCAAACTATTCTAAATACCACAGCTGCTTTAGCATTGTTACTCTCACTGCACCTTCTTCTTCTTCTTTCAGCTGCTCCCGTTAAGGGTTGTCACAGTGGATCATCTTTTTCCATATTACTCTCACTGCAACACTCAGAACAGCTGATCGGAAAGAGAATTATCAGTATACAGCATCAAGCACACGCTGCCTCAGCCATGCTTCAGAAACAGTTTCATCCCAAGAGCTCTAAACGCACTCTATCAGTCCATCAACTGCTCCTTGTAGAACTGTTTGTACTTATAAGTACAACAACCTAACTGTAAACTTGCGATACAGTTATAATATTGCACAACCTGATCCACTTTATAAAGCGCATATTTACATATGATGACAATATCATTTTTAAGATGAAATGCAGCAAAATATGTTTATTATATTATGCAGATAAAACGTTAACTTTATTTAAATAATCTGTATTGTTAATAATTAAAGGACACGGTGTCACTATGCTACCAAGGATCTGGTGCTCCGTTCACGGATTGTTCCTGCCTCGCACTGTACGCTTCACTGGGACTGGCGTGAAGGACAGAATAATTAAACATGTATTACGAAGATATTTCAATGTTCCTTAAAAGTTTTGAAGAATCGGCGTTATAAGCTTACAGATGGCTTAACATCTATTACTTAGCTGATTGTGTGGCGATTGGGTATTTGGAGAAAGAAAAGGAAGGACAGGAAATGGAGGTTAGTACGTTTGAAAGAGACAATACTGCTGCAATAAATTATTTCATCGAAGGTCGCACACAATCACTGCGCCACCGTGTTCCCATGTTTAATAACATGCTTTAACTCCTATCATCATGAAAATGATATCACATATACATCTCAGTATTTTAGTTATTCAGAGAGCTGTAATATCACGAATGTAATGGATTCTGTGTCCTGTCGGAGGAAGAGAAGGCTGGTTTAAGAAGCACGTAGTGATTCACACACATAGAGTACATAGAAGATCAAATACAAAATAAAGCATTTAACGTACTGCTTTAGTTACGATGGGATTTGAGGAATTAATAAATTAAACGATTTTAAGATTAAGTTTATGATGTTCTACTTTAATGACAAAATAAACTACGTGATTAAAGTAGAAATTTCGAGATTAAAGTTGACATTTCGTGCTTTTTCCCCACTGTGTGTCTTTTTTTTTCTCTGTACCCTAATAAGCTTTTATATGACACTCAGATGGTGGGCTATGACTCTCCTTTTCATGGTGAATTTGATATGCAACTTCTTTTTTATTTTGGGCACTGTGCGACTTTGTGAACTTGAGCTTTCAAGTTTCTCCGACACGCTATGTCACTCGATTAACTTCCTTTTCTTGTTTATACCACTGTTTAAACCAACAGATCGTACGTTTTTCCTTGCCTCAACTTGGTATTTGCTGAAATTGTTCTATTTTTCCTCGTGGTTTTGTCATTGTCTTTTCACAGAACGCTGAGCTTAAGGGCTATTTATATTGATTCACATATTCAAAGAGGTGTAATTCTGGGAGGAGACGGGGCGGGACAGCAGGCATGTGCGTTACTTTTCTCGCTGAACGTGATTTATGTAGCAGAAGAACGTGGAAGTTTGCATACAGACAGATTTCTGCATCTGGATTTTTCTGTGCGTACACATATTCCCACTTTTGTGCTTATGCCATTTTATAGTGTGAGTTCTATCCACGCCGTTATACATGAGGCCCCAGGAGTGGTCAAATCAACCATGTGGTACATTCTTAAAGAGAAGGAACGCACTAGTCAGCTCAGCAACACTAGAAGTTCTGGAAAGCCACAAAAGACGACTGTGCTGAATGATTGCAGGATTCTGTCTTTGGTGAACAAGAACCCCATCACAACATTCAGCCAAACCAAGAACACTCTCCAGGAGGTAATCTTATTATTGTCAAAATCTTCAATCAACAGAAGACTTCATGAAAGTAAAGATGGAGGGTTTGCCACAACGTGTAGAACACTAGTAAATCTCATGCAGAGGAAAGACAGATTAGACTTTACCAGACATTTTTTAAAAGCCTGTCTAGTTCTGGAACAATTTTCCTTGGACAAAGGAAACTAAGACTTTTATTGAAAATGATCATTATATTTATGATTATGTTAGTTTGTCCAAATACTTTTAAGCTTCTGAAAATAGGGGGAGCATATATAACAATGTATGTAATTTCTAAACAGCTCAAACAGTATATTTTGTTAAACTCCTTGACTTAAAGCTAAAAAGTCTTAGTCTTAGTCTTAGTCTTTTAGGGCGGAGTGGTGGCTCTGAGGCTAAGGATCTGTGCTGGTATCCGGAAGGTTGCCAGTTCGAATCATCGTCACAGCCAAAAGAGATCCTACTCTGCTGGGCCCTTGCGCAAGACACTTAACCTGTAATTGCATTGCAGCACTTATAGACAAGGTAGGGTATGCAGCTCGGGCCTGGAGCGGATGCTGATCGGGCTGCCTTGATGGCCTCCTCAACCTCCTTCAAACTTGGCTCACCCAGCTTGAATGCTGTTATTGGGAGGGCAGGGTTGATGAGGGCTTTATTGGCATCGAGATCTTGATCCCTTCCAGGATCGCTCAATGTGTCCTGAAGGAAGCACTTCACTTCCTCCGATGAACACTCAAGACGCCCACTGTGCTTATCCCCTAGCAGTTGTTTCGTAACACCAAAGGGATTGGCAATAAAGGCCGCCCACCTCCTCGCTCTCTTTCTTCCCCGCCTCCTGTGCCACTCTGCTCTGCAAAAGGTCAACAGCTTCTTCTGCAGGATATTCTGCAGGTCTGCCAATGCCTGCTTTTCCTCATCAGCAGCTGTCTTGTACTGCTTCTTGAGGGTTCGAAGCTCTTGCCGTATCTGATGTATGTTGAGGGCCCTGCGGTTCATAGTATATGAAATGGACTTGGTCTTACCCTTCTCCATCTGACCAAACCCCTCAGAGGCATAACTGACGATGATCGTGGTCATTGTTTGGAGTTGCCTGTCGACATCTCCTTTGGCTGTGGCTTGGATAGTGTTGGACACGTCCTGATCAAACTGCATCCAATCTCTCCATTTGCTGGTTGGATTTTTTGTTAAACTCCTTGACTTAAAGCTGAAAGTCTATATTTCAATCACGTCTTGATTACTTTGTATCAGATCAATTGTGTTGGCATACAGAGCCAAAATTATGAACACTGTGTCACTGTCAAAATAATTATGGACTTGACAGTGCTCAAAAAGTTTTTTAATATCTTTTGAAAATATCATGTAGTTGAGATTGCTTTTATAGATAGCAGATTCCAAATCCAAGTCCTGTGCTATTGTTAGTTGTTGGATGTGAAGGGTCTGTGGCTAAATTTCTTAAACATAATATTTACCAAAGTAGTACCCAACAGAGATTTAAAATATGTTGTCAGAACAATAGTATAAAATACTTTGTTCTTTCACAGCTCTCCTCTGCAAGTGTAGGCATAGAGCGCTCTCAAGGCAAAACGCACAAATAGACTCACCGCTCACTAAATAAGAAACTATCATATATAAGGATACATATTTGTTAAAATACACCAAAAACAAAGTAGAAACTAATTAACATTAATGAAAAATAGTAATGTCTGCCCATCAGTTAATTGTAGTCAGACAGGTCAGACACAGTTCAAGTCCTGGATACCTCAGCCAACTAGTCACCTCCCCCTACTGGCCATTCTACATTTGAGTCATCGCTGGACCAGCCAAACCACTCAGTGCTAGAACTCCTCCACACCATGGGTGAAATCAATGAACCACAAGGGACTGCGAATTTCCTTAGCCTTTATAGGTCTGAGGGCAGTCCCTGTGCAGTGACGGACAGGTGGCTGCACCTCCTGGGGAGCTACCCACAAACATCCATCCATCCATTATCCAACCCGCTATATCCTAACTATAGGGTTATGGGGCCCACAAACACATTGAATTTAAAACAAGCAATGAAACATAGAAATAAAGTATAAAAAGCATTGAAGGAAAAATGCAAATAACAAAAATATCAATACTAAGAAGTTAATCAAAAATTTGAACAGAATAGACATAAAAATAAAATTGAACCCCAGCCATTGGATGAATCCTGCCTGAAATACAACAATAACTTTATTTTGCAGTAATACTCGGTAATCCAACCTCACCTACATCAAACCCCACCCCAGCCCGTTTCCTACAACAAGGTGTTCTTGCTTCAGCACTGAACGACTGTGGGTGTGTTTCATTGTTTTTCTGTCAGAAGTGGCTATCAAACAAGCAAAAGAAAAACACATTAAAATATACAAATTGATGTAACTGCTGTCAATGTTAATCTGAAACAATAAACTAATTCATAGTCGCACAGAATATTACTCTGTTTTAAGATAGACGTGTTTGCAAAATCTCCAATGCTTTTCAAAGGCAGGATCTGAAATTTCAAAAATGTGTAAAGCACACTTTATTTGAGATATCTTAATGAAAACGGAAGGAGTTGCACGGCACTACTATGAGTGACACAATCTGGGCCACGGCTGGAGGTGATGTCCCTTTATCACATTAGTAGATGCCAGCAGCAGCATTTTCATATATTTTTTTCTCAACATCACAAAATAATAATACTGTACTGACCAGGAATGTTTGAAGTCTTCATTCAATTATTTCAATGTTTAAAGTTTTACCCATAGCTTATTTATCCTCGTTGTCATCTGCACTCTATACTCTGAGGTAGAGCAATAGGCTGTAAAAAAGTATCTGACCAACTACAAAATTTGTGTGCTAATTAACAGTTCTTTGGTGCTGCACAGTCCTTTAATAAAGACGTCCTGTTAGATATCTTTGTTGTGGACCAGTTTATAACTATTCTACGTTAAAACGCACAATGCAAAAAATGAAAATTTCATTGTGTGTGTGTAACATACACAGATCTATAGCTTTAATAATAATAAATACCGTATATATTCATGTATAAGTCGGGTCTTGAAACCCGAAAAATTGATCATAAAATCAGACCCCGATATATACGCCCGTTCAAAAATGCGACACATTTTTTTTACATCTTCTTGCCTCCTCTAATCTTGCATCAGTTTCTCAGATGCATTGAATTTTGTTGCAGTAGCGGTTACCTATTTCTTTCACTACTTCAACGACATTTAATTTAAAACCAGCGTAATATTTTCTTCGGATTGAACGCTCCATTGTAGATAAAGGATGCTCTTATGATAAAGGTGTATGAGGGTGTGAGATACAGAAAACACAAATCAGCGCAAACGCTGCTTCGGAATAGTTCGGGCATTACTGTGTGGTCACGTTTGCATAATACATAGAAAAAAAGGCAGTGTGCGCCGTGGTTACTCTCTCAGGTGGGTGTTAGCATATCATAATCTCTTGGACCAATAGCGTGAGTTTTCCAAATTCAACTTATACGACCGACATTATAAAAGACCAGAAATTACATGGTAAAATCAAGTCCTGACTTATCCGTGGGAGAAAGTATATACGGTAGCACGTACCATGAATATTTCAAGATACATATCAGTATCTGGTATTGGCAATCATTTGGCAGATTTTGTGTATATATTGATCATGTAATTTTGTAGAAAATATTTTAATTCCAAGAATGTTCTTAAAGGTCAATTATGTGCAGTGTCTGATAAATGCCTCTTAAGCTGCACCACGAGTGCTTAATTGAAATGGGTAGACACCTTTTAGTTAATTGTGCCGAATGAGTGAAATAGTGTAGGATGAGCAAAACTCAATAGACATAGTTATATTTGGAGAGAGCAAACAGAAACAGTGAAAAATGTATATGTGTTTGTTTATTATAATGCATATTCTGTGTTTTATTGTTTTTAAGCTATTATTTTTACACATTTTTTCAAAAAATGCTATTATGTAATATTTGTCATTTTTCCACAGTTCCAAAGATTTTTGTGATTACTGTATCATGACACCTGCATTGCAATATGTATTATATGTGGATTAAGTCTATAGTCTTGTGACTAGTATGGATATATGAGAGGTAAGGGCTGTGGGACAAAAATATGGCTTGCCTCACTTGTAAAAAAACCTCACACTGTTCCAGTTTGGTGCTGAGGTGTCATCTGTTACACTCTGCTCCCAATCCAGATTGATCGTCATGTGGTGGATGCATGCTCCCAACCTTTCTCTCTCTCTCAGGTGACATTATTTGATGTGCCGGCATTGCCTCTCTGGATACCATTGCTGCCATACTGGCACTGGCCTTTCACTTGAAACCCCCTGTTCTGTTTCTTTTGATCTTACAAATCTTTTTCCTTTAGCTGAAGTTTTCTTTAGCTGTCAGCATTGCTAATTAATGGAACACCAGGAGACAACATCAGGATCATTTCGATCACCAAGCCTAAGGGGATTGGTTATCTGGAGGATATCAGGCCAACTTTGGGCTTCTGCCCTTTTTAGTTAATCATTCAGGCTCCATTTGGTCACTTTCTCCATTTTATGTTTTGTTATTTTAGCTTGTAATTTCATATATCTTTTTTTTTGTTTCTTTTATTCTCTTCAATAAAAATGTGTTCGCACAAAACATTATAATTCAGCATCTGAAGTATTAGGATTTCAGGTGAATCTAAGAGTTAGACATCCTATTCAAGTTTATGTCCAACCTTACCAACAGTTTATGTGTCAGTGGGAGACAACTGGATGCTGAAGTATAGCCATGGGAAGTGGATTGTTGAAAGTAATGAAGCGTTGTGTTACACTGCTATAGCAAGGCTTAGTTAAATAAGTGAACCTGTGCCTTCAACATGGCCACTAATTTCTGAATCCAATACATGTTTTTATAATGTCTCCTTCTAACTGCTCTCTTATGATAATCCAAGTCAGATTTTTTTCTGTAATTGTATGCATTTGATGGAGCTTGTTATTGATTGTTACAATATTTCTACATTTCTTGATCTTCAGTAAAAGATAAATTTATTCTTGGAACAAATAAAGTGCAATATATATATTGCAGTGGTTCCCAACCTTTTTACATGCAAGGACCACTTTTCCAACTATATAGAAGTTGTGGACCACCAGCTTATATATAATATTGCAATGCCGCAAACCCTCAATTGTTTTCATTCAATAGGTCAGGTGTTCTTAAACTTTTGAATCTGAGGTCCCAAATGAGAAAATCAGTACAATGCTGGGACCCAAGAAAATAATTATTACCATAATGACCGCAGAGCTATAAGTAAACATAAAAAAAAAAAAAGAATTTATATGGCTTGCCTGGTGGAAAGGGCAGTTCTGAAGTGATGATATCTTCTAGACATGAAGCTGATGTGATGTCAGAGACCCTCAGGGGTTTCCTAATTGTTTCTATCTTAGAGTTATGGGAAGGTGAAATCTACCCTTAACTCAAATCAAGTCAGGCTTATTGTCACAAAAGCATTTAGCAAAGAGCAGGAAATGTCAATTCATCTAACATTCTCAATCTTTGGGAAGTGGAAAGGAAGCCAGAGACACCACACAATCTCTGCAAAGAGAACAATGGGACAGGAACACAAAGAAAGTTCACTAGTACTGTGAGGGGGCAGCACTTACCAGTGCACTGCCACTACCACCTTGTACCAAAATTCTGTGCTTGTTAAATCAAAAGACAGAAAGATGGTCAAAGGGAGAAACTCGAGGAACATTAAAAATATAATGTAATCTTCTAAAATTATTCCAATTCATTTGAGCCTATCCTGGCAACATTAGGCACAAGGCAGGAATCAGCCCTAGGTAAGAGATCACTAACACATAGGTAATGTAGATTCATCAAAGAATTTAAAATGAACAAGTTAGTAATGTGGGAGAAAATACAAACTTCCTTGATAAGTTAATCATACAGACATAGGGTAAGGAGCAAGTTCCACACATACAAAGTCACGTGCACAAGAATTCAATCTCTGGTCACTGAATCTGTGAGGCAGGAGCACCACCATGCTACCCAGAAACTGAAATTGGAAAGTATATTTTAAGGGGATTTACTGAGGACAGAATTTATGGAAGTCAAACATTTGCCCCTTAAACTTTTCAAAACTCCTAAGTTCCATACATAGAATGTGGCTTTGTGCTGTGCTATAGAGAAATAAAGGGACATCCCCCAAAATAATTTCTGTATGATGATGAACATAATCTCCCTGTAATTTCATTTAATGTAAAAGTACTTTATAAACCTTATTGAAAGTAATTTTCCACAGAAATAAAAAGGTTTTTTCTTTTATGTATCCTGTAAATTTATCAAATGTTGGTTAACCTCGGCCTTTATTAAAAAATCTTATGCTGCTTTACTGTATGTTTATGAACATAATATTTTATGTGCATAAACAGCTAAACAAAGGATATGTGTATAAATATTATATTTTGAATAAAATTAAGAAAGCAGCTTCTTTTTATTTATTTTTGTTAACTCTGTGGTCTTTGCAGTAAGTGGTTCCTGAAAGCACCATCGAACTTTACCAAAGAGATTGCAATGCGGTCTGAGCTGCAGAGGAAGTGCTCTTCCAAGTCGAGCACTTCCCAAAAGCATAAAAACAGCAGGTTCACATACAGCAAGTAGCCTTTTCTCAACACTAAAAATTGCCTATTTATTATTTATTTTGTGCTCTGACGAGGACAACAGGCATCAAAATGCTTTATGATAGTCAAAGACTGTGCAAACTGTTTTAATAAAATCATAACGATGGACAATAAGTCGATAATAAATATACAAGACAAAATTTAATTCCACTCATAATTAAATAATTGTGCAGCAGATAATCTTACTTAGAATAAATACAGATTGCATATTTAAGTTGCATGCTTAGTATATTTTTTTTTTTGGATTGTATTTTTGCCAACTGTTCTAAGAGGACATACCATTTTTAAAGCCAGCTTAATCCTGAGTAGAGTCTTGGGGGGCTAGACCCTACCCCATCAATCATAGGGCACAATGCAACAACAATCCCTGGACAGTATGCCAGTCCATCACAGGGTGACACCCTCACACACACACACATATCAACATCGCCAATTCACCAAACCTGCATGTCTTTGGACCTTGGCAGGAAGCCAGAGCACCCAGAAGAAACCCACACAGACATGGAGAGAACATGCAAACTCCACGTTGGACCAGGGTTATGAACCCTGGTCTCCTTATTGCGAGGCAGCAGCGCTACCACTGCACTAACTGAGGAGTCATGCAAGCATGAGTTTCATTGTGTTATTTGTACGAGATGTGGCAAGGTCTTGGATGCCTTTGTTTTTCTTTGAACTCAATTTAGATTTTAAATAGTTACTTATTAAACAGAAACAAATTGTAAAATGTAGACATACATAAACATTTTTGCTTGAAATATTTTCTTACAACACCTTTGGTGGCAGGTCCCACCTCATGTATTTAATATTCCATTTAACCCTGACTGGTATATTTAAGCTTATTTTTGATGTTACCCTACTATAACCATCCAAAGGTTAAAGATAAAATCTGCTGCATTATGTATACAAGCCCAACTAATTAATTACCACAGTAAGTTACTGTGATTTAAACTATCACATTATACAGCAAAGTACCTTATTTTAAAGCCAGCGTATACAGATAAGGTGTAATACTTAGGGCAGCTGAGGTTTAGATTCATGTTTGGGTTTAAATTCATTGATAATGCTAGGTTCAGATACTTTCTATGTGGGCTACATTTGTTCTCAGTGTGTCCAAGTGGGTTTGTGTAGGTGTTTTTATAGCTGCATATGTGGGTACATTTCTAATGGATTTGCATCCAGTCCAGAGTTGTTGCATTTAATAGAAACATTAAAATATATATGGGGTGAAATGAGTAAGGGGTCGATGGCCTGGTGCAGGATTTTAGATGTGAAAATCAGTCTGGCTCAGGCTAGTGGGTGCGAGGAAGTGCTGCTGCAAAGCCGTGGGGCCCTGGGTTGTTCATGGGGGAGGCAAGCTGACTGCTTGTTAACATGCAGGTGCAACCAGCTCAGATGTTCCCCATTGACACTCCGCAGAGTTAGGCAGAGTAGGTGCACCAACAAAAGTATTAAGGGGACTGAGCAGGGCAAGGGGTGAAAAAAGGAGTAAATATGTACATTTGAGAAAGAGAGGGATGCAGGAGCTGCTGGTTTGGAGAGCTTGTGGTGTTGGCTGTGTAAATAACTTCTTTGTTGAGTGATTACCATTTACCATCAGGATTAATTATTCGATGATTTTGTCTTACACTGTAAGCAGTGTTTTTAATGGATTAGTTATTATTGAAGAACTGTAGTTTATTTATTTTTTGGACACTGCCATGTTTTAAATAAACAACACAAAGCTCCTTTTCACCAATCTTGTTGTTGGGTATACACATTACCCTAGTCCATCTGCATTTTCATAAAATTTGATGACCTGGGTTCAAGTATATGGCAAGGCTGTAATCAACCCTGGCATCACAATATAAAATTTATATACTGTTATTTGTAATTCTGTATAAATAAGAAATTGGGAGTGGTCTCCCCTTGACTTTTTCGCATACTCAGATATGGGGATGGATATTTAAGGAGTAAACTGTAAGACAATGGTTATATTTTTATATTATGTACATTAAAGAACCATCAACAACAACTCAAATCAAATTAATAATATATTGAACAATTATTATAAAAGTAAAGTGGAATAAATCAGGCTCTGCACCTGCATGAATAAAAGGTAAAGTACCACTTCTGGGTAGCAGAAATAGCCCAAAGGTTGATAGAAATCTATGTTTTGTACCTAATATTTACATGCAAAATTTTCTTGACCTAAGTGAAAGCGTACTGAAGTTATCATGTTTACATACACACACACACACACACTCAAAGACAGACACACGGACATAATTCCAAAAATTGTATTTTCACACTCAGGGAGGTGTAAAACATTGAAATTCATCAAAATCTTGATATGGAATCTTTGGACGATTACAATACTTTCCCTATACTTCGCATACGAGAAAGTAAAAAATATTATCGTAAAAAGTTGTGCTGCAACTGCGGACCCTCTTTAATAAATACGATCAAATGAAAGGATAAAGAAAGCAAGAAACAGGACATCTTGGCTACTTGTGAGTCTCAGTCTCAAAAAAAGGCATCTCTGTCATTAAGTTCACAACACTAAGAGTCAATGACTCCCGGTGCATTTGCAGTTTAAACAGCTCCCGAGGCGGAATGGGAACATCTGAAATTGTACCAGAAATAACATTAGGGTCTGTCCTGGGACTTGTCCTCTGGTTTCTGGAAGGGTGAGGAGGGGGTTATTGGTCACTTTTACTTGTTGTCAACTGTTCTATCTTAACAGAGTTACTTAGACGCTCCCCAAGTGCTTAAATGCAACGGTATATACAGTGGATTTGGAATTGTCCCTAGTGTGTGCTTGGTGTATGGGTGTGTGTGTATGTGTCTGGTGCCCTGCCCGGGGTTTGTGTCCTGCCTTGTGTCCTGTGTTGGCTGGGATTGGCTCCAGCAGATCCCCATGAGCCTGTAGTTAGGATATAGCGGGTTGGATAATGGATGGATCAGTCCCCTTCATTTTCTGCACACTTTATTGTGTTGTAGATTTAATTTTTATTTGTTATTTTTACCTAATAATCTACAATCAGTAACCCATAATGACAAAGTCATTTATAGAATTTTTTTTTATTTCGCCTTATAGAATTTCTCGTATTAGAAATTTGTTAATTTTCACATACCCCTTGGGGTCAGAGCGCAAGGTCAGCCATTGTACAGCTCCCCTGGAGCAATTGAAGGTTAAGGGCCTTGCTCAAGGACCCAGCTGAGTAGGATCTCTTTTGGCAGTGATGTGGATTTGAACCAGCAACCTTCGGGATACCAGCACAGATCCTTAGCCTCAGAGCCACCACAAGTTCAAGCTGCAGGGAACCTCCACTGGGCTTCATTACTGGCTGCAGAACCTCATCTATTCTCCAGCTGTTCCGTGGATGAGCTGCCTCCCGTCGGAGCCGAAAAAATTCAGTTTTGACTTGTTAGTCCAGACTTCTTGCTGTCATTGTTCAGCACCCCAGTCTTTGTCTTGGCTTTATTTTGACTTTGAAGGAATTAAGTTTTGGCAGGAATTATTCCATGAAGAACACTTCCCAGAACATGTCTCTGGACTATAGACAGCTGTACTAGGGTTTAACTGGCTTCGTAAGCTCAAAGCTGATAAAAGTGCTGGGCCTCCTTCGATTTTGTTGCATCCCTCATCTACTGTATTCAGTTCATGTAGCCACCCACTTAATTTGTGGTCCTTATCCTTGCCTATTTGCCATGCACTTTATTCAGAGTTCAGTCAACACATCTTGAAACTCCTGTTGGCTTGCGGCGATCATACAGATGCAGGGTGCCCTCCATGTGTATTGTTGTAAAAATTGATGATTTAAAAGGCATACTGTCACATTTGCAATACCATCACCTTCTACTTTGGTTGACCCTTGTTTAGTTAGATTCTTTCTAAGCTCGTTTCTATTTAAGTTAATCAGTTTGGATTTAATGAACTCATTGATCATTAGCACTTGTTTGTTACCTTTGTGTAATTATGCACAGGTTATATACCTACAAACAAACAGAGCTTTTATCTTAAAAATGGTCTGCTACTTAATATGCTATTTTCAATAAAGCAATACAAAAAAATCTCTGTAACAAGTAATTCTTTTGAAAAACTATTGCTTGGAAAATTGAAATTTGCTCTATTCTATTGACATATGGATGCTGAAGACAAAAAAAAAATAACATCTAAGACAAAGTTTATATAAAAACGTTAGAGTGCCTTTTTCACAGTAATGTATATTGTTAGCATTAACCTGGGCATGGGAGCAAGGACTGGGATACCAGTCCAGCAATCCCTCTTTAATGTTAAAATTTGAAGGTTTGAATCACTTTTGTTTCATGTATTCTTTCCCTTCAGCCAATTCTTCTCCCTCTAGAAGGTTCCTTCTTCTCAAGGACTGAATATATAGCACCTAGCCCAGAAGGGTCAGGGTTTGGTCAGGATGAGCCCTGGGAGTGGTCAGGAGTCATCTAAGTTTTGCCTCTCAAAGCTGAAGGCAAAAGCTGAGAAATGGTTAGTGGTAATGCAACCTCTCGTCCTGGAGTAAAAACATTTACCTGTACAGAGCCCTGAAGGTGTTCCCTAGGCACATTGCAAAATGAAAGAAAAACAAAGGAATAAAGTTTGGGCTGAATAAGATGCCCCGTTTGATTTAGGGGTCCAAGGGACAAAAATAAAATAATGAATCAATGTGCTGAATTAAAGATTGACTTCACACTGTTCAGAAAAAGATCTTTAGAGGCTCAGAGGTCAGTGCTCCTCAGAAGCTGGTGTGCAAATGAACACCAACTGCTGGCAAGTCTCTAGTTTATAAGGGAAGGTGGTCTAAGGAGAGAGATGGAACAAAAGCTAGTGGCGGTGCTACACTTAATTCTTTCCTCGTATGCACCCAGTCCACACCAATAAAACATTACCCACATCCACATGTTTAACACTATATATATATATATATATATATATATATATATATATATATATATATATATATATATATAGTCACGCACGTGCGATTAGGGGGCCACGTAACGACCTACACTGTAGCGTGAAAGCGCATGCCAGAAGGGATTGGCAGGGTACTAACCTCTCTCTCTTTATTTCTGCAGAAAGAAAGACGCACCACCGCCATGAATCTACCATGTTTACCTGACCATGCATCACCACTTCCGCCTTCCCTCTGTCGACCTCTGATGACATCATCAATCCCAGAATCCATCTCGGTTCCTTCCCAGCATTCATCTCTCTTCATTTCCGGTCCCTCACCATAGATCTTCCCCCATTCAGCTATTCTGGCAGTCTCTGTTAGATGAACTACTTCTATACAAATCTACTTTGGCTCATTGTCTACAGTATACGGGGTCGGAAAACCCCAAACCTTTA
>JANRMT010062848.1:13733774-13750068 GCA_026402145.1 Polypterus bichir lapradei | reverse complement strand
ATATATATATATATATATATATATATATATATATATATATATATTGTCACACACGTGCGCATGGGAGGCAGCTAAAGGGCTTGAGTGAAGGCAGTTCGGAGGCATGCCGGGGTGTGGCAGAGTGCACTGACTCTTTTTCTCCCTTGCCTGTAGACCATTCCCGGGGGATTCCACCTGGCTCTCCTGACATCACTTCCGGGACCGAGCCAATGGAAGTCGGCCACACCAGCTCCAGTCCCTCTGATGTCACGTCCGGCTATGAACCAATGGTGGAAGACCACGTGCCAGATCCATATGACCTCACTTCCTGTCTTCCCCTTTAAAACCTGCCCCTTTTCCTTTGTTTCCTCAGTCTTGTTTTGGACTCAGTTGAATGCACTTCAGTGCTGGTTATTTGTTAAAAACGACTTTTGCAGCCAGGATACCACATTATACGGGTGGCTGCCCCAAACCTTTATCTGTCCATGTCTCGTTTTTGTGACAGTGGCGTAGTCGACAGGATGGAGAAGTCCCAGAAGAGAAGGGGACAGGACCTGCAATACACCCAGGTGGGAGCGTACCGGGGCCAAGTATTCAGGCGGGGAGGGTGCCCCGTGGTTCGGCGTGACCCGGTGTGGGCTCCGCTCCCAGCACGCATAACTAGGCCACCTGGAGAGGCCAGGGAGTGTGCGGGTGGGGCTCACAGAATTGGGCTGCCCTGGAGGGGGGAGGCAAAAGGGACTCAGTATGCTCTCTTGGGGGAGAGTGCCTGCCTCCCTGTGAAACCAAAGCCCCATTTACCACCTAGGAGTGCCCCAGACTGGCAGGTGAATAAAATAAAAAAATGGAGGTTGGACCCTGAGCGGCCGGCCAACAAACAAGCCTGGTCCTTATGGGCAATGGTAGGGCACTGGCTACGGCCATTTGAAAACACGCCCTACCAAATAATAGAGCAGGTAGCTTGCTATCTGCTCCTGAAAGCGCTTCCCCGTGGCTTCACCCAGCCGGTCTGGGGCAAGCAGTTTAAGAACATGGCAGAGCTCATAGAGCTTCTGGAGACACAGAGGGCGGCCTCACACTCTGGGAGAGCAGAACCGTCCTTATGTCAAACTCACCCGGGGTACGTCCCAAGACCTAGCCCCTCCCTGTACAACCCGGAGCTTGTATGGGCGTCCGCGGTGCCGCGGGCGCGCAAACCGCTTGGAGACGAGGAGGAATGCAGGTGGAGGGCGAGGAGGGGTTGGTGTGCTCTGGTTAATCCGTTGGCGGTCCCCCATACTGGCGTAGTGATTGTCAACGGACACAAGACCACCGTGTTGTTGGATTCTGGCAGCAACACTTCCATTGTTGCCCGCCGCTTTGTGCAACCGCAACAGTGGCTAAAGTTTAAGACCGGTATAACCTGTGTCCACGGAGAAATCCGCTGGTACAGGACCGCCGCTTGTATCATCAGTTACGGAGGGTCAGTTTGTAAACTCACCGTAGCGGTCCTACCGGATCCTCCACACCCGGTGATACTAGGGCGGGACTGGTCTAAAATTAAAAGCGGTGTGACACATACCACTCCCGGGGTTAATTTGGGCCTCGTTATGGACGGAGATGAACCGTCTCAAGCTGCCTCCACGCCGTGTAATCAGCCGGCAGAGAGAGACGAAGCAGTCGCCCTGAGTGACGTGGCAACTCCCGGGCCGTCGCGTGCGGACACGTCATCCACCAACGCCGCGGCGGAGCGGGAGGAAACCACACCCATTGAGGTCGACGCTGACCCTCTCTCCGTGTTGCGGTTTCAATTTAAAAAGACGCCGGCTTCTTTTAGAAGGGAGCAATGGAACGATGACTCCCTGAAGTTTGCAAAAAATGCAGTGGTCCTTGTCAATGGCCAGCGCACTGATCAGTCAATGCCACAGGGCCCCCACTTTGTGTTAGATAATGACCTCCTTTACCGTGTAGCAATGCATGACGGGCGGGAGACGAGGCTGCTGCTAGTGCCGCGTACCTTCCGGCGGCAGGTCTGCGAACTAGCACACGCCCACCTCCTAGGTGGCCACTTGGGCACCGAGAAAACTCTGGAGCGGATCAAGCTCCGTTTCTACTGGCCAGGAATTAATGAGGAGGTTCGTCGCTTTTGCGCTTCCTGCCCGGAGTGTCAACTGCGACAAATTCCTAGGAGGGACCATGCTCCTCTCGTTCCTATTCCACTGATCGACGTTCCCTTCCACAGAATCGGGGTCGACCTGGTGGGACCCCTAGAGCCCTCAGCCCGAGGACACAAGTACATTTTAGTCCTCGTGGATTATTCTACACGATATCCTGAAGCTGTTCCCTTGCGCTCAGCTACCTCTAAAGCCATCGCACGGGAATTACTAGGGGTATTCGCGCGCGTGGGGATCCCCAAGGAAGTCTTGACAGACCAGGGGACCCCTTTCACCTCGGAAACGTTCAAGGAGACTGCCAGATTACTGAAAATAAAGCATTTAAAGACCTCGGTGTATCATCCTCAAACCGACGGATTAGTAGAGAGGTTTAATCAAACTCTCAAGCAAATGCTGCGTAAGGTGGTCAGCGAGGATGGAAGGAACTGGGATCAGCTCCTCCCCCTCGTCCTTTTTGCCTATCGGGAAGTCCCACAAGCCTTCACGGGGTTCTCCCCTTTTGAACTACTGTATGGGCGACAACCTCGGGGCATATTAGATATTTTGAAAGAAGGCTGGGAAGAAGAGGCTCTTCCCTCTACAAACATACTGGAGTATATCGCGCAGTTACGCGATAGATTTGGAAAGATTCGGCCTCTCCTTAAAAGTCACATGGAGGAGGCTCAAGCAGCACAGGCCCGGTACTACAACCGCAGCACGTCTCTTCGGGAGTTCCGCCCGGGAGATCGGGTCATGGTCCTAGTGCCTACCTCCCACTCTAAGTTGCTTGCCCACTGGCAGGGCCCCTACGAAGTTAAGGAGAGGAAGGGACTGGTCGACTATTATATATATATTGTCACAAGAACGAGACATGGACAGATAAAGGTTTGGGGCAGCCACCCATGTAATGTGGTATCCTGGCTGCAAAAGTCGTTCCAGCAAAGTAAACAGCACTGAAGTGCATACAACTGAGTCCAAAACAAGACTGAGGAAAAAGGGAAAAGGGGCAGGTTTTAAAGGGGAAGACAGGAAGTGAGGTCATATGGATCAAGCACGTGGTCTTCCACCATTGGATCATAGCAGGACGTGACATCAGGGGGACTGGAGCTGGTGTGGCCGACTTCCATTGGCTCGGTCCCGGAAGTGATGTCAGGAGAGCCAGGTGGAATCCCCCGGGAATGGTCTACAGGCAAGGGAGAAAAAGAGTCAGTGCACTCTGTCACACCCCGGCATGCCTCCGAACTGCCTTCACTCAAGCCCTTTAGCTGCCTCCCATGCGCACGTGTGTGACAATATACTGTATATATATATATATATATATATATATATATAAGTGTTAGATTTTTATATTATAATTATGGATGAGGCAAATCTTGGTTAGTGATCTTTTATTTTAGTACAAGTTAAATTATCAATTTTGTATGAAATTAGCAGGATATCATAATATTACAAATAATGCACCTTTTTCAATATTTGTTTTACATAACAATATTATTTTTCTGTAAAAAAAGATTGTGCCTTTCTGTTTCACAGATTCACAATCCAAGCTTTGAGTCCTGTGCCCAGTGTTGTCAGTGTGACGTTCACTTGTTCTCCCTGAATCTGCATGGGTTTCTGTTAGGGTATTCTGATTTGACCCCTGTATCCCCAAAGACACATCCATAACGTTAACAGGCAATTCTAAAATGGACACTTTTGACTGTGGTTGTCCAGTGATGGACTAATGCTCTGTCGATAAGTGGTTGCTGTCTTCTACCCAGTGCTGCAGGGGGAAAACCCTGGCAAACCCTACAGCATTCAATAGGATTACATGGGTTTAAAAATGATGATGATCTTGCAGATGTCAGTGTATACTGATCTGTGCAGAAAATAATGTGTACTGCAGGGTCATAAAGTGCACAAATTCAAAATAAGCAAGCTCAGTTATATGCAATAGAACTGACTATATTCCAAAAGTTCTAATTTATCATTATACATGAGAGGGAATTAAAAAGTGAAGTATGACATGAAAGCAGGTCATGAATCTACTGACCATGTGTCTCCTTTCAGTCTTCATTTTTCTGAAGTTGATTCTCTACAGGATACTCTGTGAGCAGTTCGGTTTTCAATTGAAGTAAAATTTTCAGCCGCTGAAATGGTGCACTCAAATCCTTCCACTCACTAATATTAAATAGTTGCATTGCACAACCCTAGATTTTTACTTCATTGAAGGTATCTGGAAGGTTTCTCCTCCGTACAGAATGTTGCTAAATTCACTCAAGCAGAGTCACCAAATATGTAACGATAATTAATAAAATATTTTTCATCATACGATACCAATACCTAAACCCGTTCAATCCTAGGCAGGGTGGTGGGAGGCTGGAACATGTCACAGAATGCATAGGGCTGAAGGCATGAACAGTGCCTGGACAAGTCCATTGCAGAGTGAACACACTCGCACTCATGCACACACACCAGGACCAATTCAGGGTTGCCTGTCTACCTAACTTATATGTCTTTGGATTGTGAGAAGAAACTGGAGCAAAAGATGTCAACATGTGTAGACACAGGAAGAACATGCAAACTTCATACAGGTTGGATGTAGGACATAAACCCAGGTCTCTTTACTACCTCTGCACCACCCCTAATATATATGATTAAATATTTTGTATAGAAAATGATTAACCTGAGATGGTGCACATACACATAAAGATTAAATCAAGTGAGATGTTTGTTGTTAAAGTACTGTATTTTAATTTATATAATTCATTTAAATTTTGTGGTTTATGAAGCTGATTCCTATTATGACTGTGACCTTGGTATGGTATTAAACATTCTTAGAGCTATTATGCTGAAGGCCTTGTGGTGCTGGATGTGGTATCCATGACAAACTAGTTTAAGGAGAATGGCTAGACAAGGAGCAATCCAAAAATGATGCACTATAGTGAGGTCTCATCTGACTGAGGTCTCATAAGACTTAGGAGTGCTGCAGAAAGTCTAGAGATGAGCATCTAGGCAGATTCCAGGACTTCAAGATATGAGCTATGAGGAGAGACTGAAAGAGTTAAATCTTTTCACCCCAAGCAAATGAAAATTAAGAGGTGACATGATTGAAGTGTTTACAATTATGAAGGGAATTAGTACTATGGATCCCTGCTGTTACTTTAAAATAAATTCTTCAACAAGAACATGGGGACACAGCTAAAAATTTGTTAAAGTCAAATTCTGCATAAATATTAGAATGTTCTTCTTTACACAAAAAGCCATGGACACAATGAATAAATTATCTAGTACTTTGGTAAACAGTATGGCTTTCGAGACCTTCAAATTCAAACTTGTTATTTTGGAGAATTAAGGAGAATAGGATTGGCAGGCTAACTAGGCTGAATGACCTGTTCTCATCAACATGCAAGAAGATTCCGTCCCACATATAGGTGTTTGTTGGCTGCTATTGGCAACAGAGTGATCTTGAAAAAGCTGAGAGGAGTTTGCTAGAGTGATGACTATCTGTGGGACAGATGCAGTGTAACTAGATTTTGGCAATGGAAACTACCTCTTGAGTGTTGAAATATAACTTGTCTCATGAGGAAGGAGCCAGAGATCATACAGGAAGTTGAAAGATGGTGGCTAGATATAGTCATCCTTATTCTATATTTAACAATTCTCAATTGAGTGTGGTCTCTTACCTAGTATGGAATTTAACCGAATGTCCCAAGTTATTGTGTGGATACTTACAAGATTTTGGCTTGAAATGTATAGTTTGACTGTTGCTTGGGCATATGTGCCTAAGAACTGTTCAAGCTATTGAATTTATTTAGAGGGAGTGGAATTTGCACTTACAGGTGTCACTTTCTGAATCCATACTCCTCCTGGGAGAGTTGAGCAAACAGGACTAAGAGTACAAACAGTAAAAATAAGGCTTCTGTGTGTTGGTGTTGTGATCATTCATTGTAATAGGGTGAGCACCTTGACAATATGGAGTACAACCACTGTTTCTGTGTTTTGGGAGCAGCCAGTTGAAGTGATTTGAGCTAATAATTAGGATTCCCCCAGTGCACCAGACCTGGTCAACTGGTAAAACACCTGTGGCAGACCAAAGACACAGTAGGGGGTTGCATCTCTTGATTAACTTTGCAGTATGTGTGGGGAGTCCCCATCAAGAGCTAAAAAAACTGGCTTGGTCTGTCCAGCTCAGCACACCTCAATCGTAACCCTCTCCAGGAAGACCAGATAGAAAGTGACATCAATCAGGGCAGCCGAGAGAAAATCCGGGCCCCGGTGCAAAGAAGGTGCGTGGGCCATTATACAAATTTCTACACACATGTATGTGTTTATTATTATTTATTTCTAAAAATCGTAGATTACATTGATACATTTAGATAAGTATGTATAGGTATAAATGTAATAATGAAGTAACATATTTATAATAGTAAAAGACTTTAAAGATTTATAATAGCATTTATTGTCTGCTGAACAAAGATGCTTTCCTTGCCTATTTTATCATTGTCATGGCCTTCTATTGCTTTGCGCTCACTCAACGCTTTGCAATCTTGTACACGAAAGTTCTTGTGCCGTTTTTTGTCTGTTTGTAAGAACGTCTCCTTCCCGAGATAACGACACGTTGCGGGTCTCATGATGTTTCATTGTATTATGCTTCTTCGGCGATTGTTTAGTTTCTCGGCTATTCACAACAATTCACTTAGTCCGCTTTCCCGAATTCGTGGTGTCTCAGAACATGGCGTACGTGGCGTACTTGTTTGCCGGCTGATGACTTTTTTCTCACTGCACCCGGAACCCCCTCCTCCTTGTCACTTCCCACTAAGCAGGGAATACCCTTGTAGACCGCGTGACTTCTCTCCCAGGGTGGCCTTCATGAATGTCTCTTACGTCATAAACTGCTGCTAAGTATCCTGTGAGCCTTTTTAATTTTGAAACTAAACAGACTTGCAAAATAAAAAAATAAAAAAAAATTAATTAAATGAATTAAATAAATAAATGTTCAAATTATAATAAAAATTGTTGCATTGGGCTTCATGGGCCCCCTTGAGCTTTATAGGCCCCAGAGCGATGTACCGGCTGCACCTCTCTCTCCTCAGGCCTGACATCAATAACCCAGTCCTCTAGATGTATGAAGAGAACTTACAAAGCAATGTTTTAAACTCCACAAAAATACAGAGATATGGATGCTTTTTGACTTTCTCTTTACTTTGGTATGCAAATAATGTTAATTTAATATCAAGGTAAGAATATATTATGAGCATCATGGAAGAACATTTAAATGGATTCTGAAAAATGCATCCATTCTTAATTGTATGAAACTGTAAATCCACATATAAGGTGAAAGGGGACACAATCTATTCCAGAAGCATTGGGTGTAAGGCAGGAAATGGCCTCAGATGGGACACCAGTCCACCACAGACAAATATTTTCATGTACACACACACCTAGTATCATGCATGTTTATACCTACCTAGAGCTTCCAACTCTCAGTCTCTGGAAATGAGGATATTTGGGTCGAAAAACAAAGACTTTTAAAGACGCCTTTGCCTATGATTCCATAATACGCCTTTATACTGTTTTAGGGTTTTTTAAAATGATATAAACCTTTAGCAGCAGTTTATCACTATAATTATGATATGATGGCCACTATCACAGTCACTGGCATACTAATAACCCATTGAATATTTTGAATATATCAAGCCTCTTAAATGAACAGACTTCGCTCCTTCTATTCTTATTTGGGTAGCTTAACTGTTGTAAATCTGTAAAAAATGATACACATGGTAAATTCACTTAATTTTACTCTTTTTAATTTAGTTTATTTCCATTTATCTACATTTTTTTATATTTTTCCACTGAAACTATTTTTCTCAGTAAATCTGGATTCCTGGATAAATATGAAATCTTTACATAGCATGGTACTGAAATTGAATCTTGTGAGCATTAGCCCCTCAACTGAAACTGTTCTGGCCTTTCAAAAACAAGGATATTTGCTGTTCAAGTAGTCTGTAAACTAGAAATTCGTCTCCAGCTCATAAGAAAGCAGTGCTAACTTCACCATCACCATTTCCACATAATGCCATGAAAAACTTTTCAGTGTTTGTCTAATTATCTATAATAGTGCACATTTTTTGCAGTAGCTGTGAATCATAAGCTTATATTAGGAAAGAAACCCTGAATGAACAAATGCCACCAAATTATTAAACTTATTTTAATGTATTTATTAAGGACAGTTACATGATGCAAAACATCCCATGTGATAACCTTTTTGTCACTGGACTCAATAATTGGGTAAGGCCCATTTAGCAACAATAAACTGTCAGTTATTGCTCTTTCCAGGACATTAGAGGAATCATGACCCATTCCTTCTGGTAGAACAACTTCAACTTAAAGTCATTTGTGGGTTTTCAAACAAAAAACTGCTTATTTCAGGTCCTTGCATGTTACCTCCCTTAATTGTGCAACTCTAGAAATTCCATATTTCTTTTAATTTTTAAAAAACTCTGCTATACAGTATATTTGCTTGTATGTTTTAGATTTTTTTTGTCACATGAGTCAGTTGCACTTCAGTTTCTGTTCACAGACATTGACCTAAGAAATTCTGATATAAAGAGCAGAATTTATTATTTTATTTTATTAATCTTATTTGAAGAAAATTACATTCCATACAGTCAAGTCAAACTTACACCAGAATTCAATGCCCATCCAAGAGAAAGAGAGGAGAGACAACAGCATGGGCAAAAATTTAAAAACAACAAGTCCTTTTCCCCAATAAAAATGATTTGATTAATTAGATCTTGCCATACTTTAAAAAAAAAAAAGTTTTACACATATCCTCTAAGTGAGAATTACATTTTTTGCAATTTCAAATAGTACAGAACATCAGTTACCCACTGCCTCATAACAGGTGGGCTGGGATTCTCCAAAGTAAACAAGATAAGTTTACGTACTAGTAGTGTGGTATGGGCAGTTACCATCAATTTGTCTTTATCCACTTTTAAGCCCATCTGGAAGTCCGCCAAACACAGCTATTAATGGGTTATGAGTGATTGTGACACCAAGGCTGTCTGATAAAAGAGAGCAAAATTGAAGGTTCTGACAAAGATGACAAATTGTCCAATTGCTGACAACTAGGACTGGCCTGAAAGATGGTTTGAGGGTGTTACTGTGGGGTTAAGTGAGAGTTTTCTAACAGACATAGCTGGATACAATTACCACCCTGAAAGTTTTTGTTTTTGACTCTTCTGTGCATAGGTCTTTGGTCCAGAACTCTAGAGGATCATCTAAATGCATTTGGATAAACCTGAGGAGCAGTGGCATCTCTAAGGTTAATTAAGACCCCCCAGAGGTCTCCTGGGTAACTTGATGAATAGAGTTCCTTTACAGAGGGTCAATAATACTTTAAATAATGTAGCATGTGGACACCCGACCACTTAGTTCAGCATGGTAATTTACACTATTAATGGCACACACATTGTTTCATTGGATGGTGGCAGGGGGTGGCATCCACTATGGTGCTTTCAGCCTGTGGACACTTAATCATTTTATTGAGTGGGGAGGTTCCACTTGGTGATTTTAGTCCAAGGACGCTTGATTGTTTCATTGAGAGGATGGATCCTTGGTGATTTCACTCCACTGCACATAATTTTATAGACAATCATTATGGCTGTCACCACCTCTGATTTTGTCACGCAGTGCGGTCCTCCTAGTAATGCCACTGCTGAGGAGAGCATTAATACTTTTGCTAGTGAGCAGGGCCTTGCTATTCAACCATGGATTCATAATTCCTCTAATGATATAGTCCAAAACACTGACTTTTGTCAAATTGGGAGAGACATGCACATGTTCTTCAAGCATTCTCTTAAACTTCATGGAAAATATGCTGAGTTGATGTGAGAAAAGATTGTGAGTAGTCTAAAGAAGTAATTCTCAAGTTCAGTCCTAAGGTCCCTGTGGCTACAAGGTTTTGATTCAACCATCTTCTCTATCAGTTAGTCATTTGTACCTTTCATTGGCAGTCCTTCATATTTCTTCCCTTATTTTTGTCCAAAAAGTGCATTGGTGTATGATTTACATTTATAAAAAAAAATTAAGATATATTAATATTTTGCCATATCTTTGGGTGCATAACTTATTTCCTTTTTAATTCGCTACTTCTGTGGAGTTTGTTCTGTTAGTTGTATCTGAACACTGAGAATTAAAGACAAGCATAGCAAATACCAGGGCAAATAACACTGAATGGAAAAGAGTACCAATTTTAGTATTACCCTCTGCTGTCTTTTTTAGTAAATAATGTCTTACATAACTAGAAAACTACAAAGAACAAAATATTTAAAAGAAACAAAATATGAATTCTTATGCACCCAACACAAATGCCTTCATCATTCAATAAAAGTTTAGTGTAAATAGGTTCTTGACTGATATAAAAAAACTGGGAAGTAGTGCTTGCCTAATTAACACAGAGATTGGTTGAAATGAAACCTTATATATAGCCACGGGTGGGCTTCCAGGACTGAACCTGAGAACTGTTGTTGTAAAGAATATCAGCTACCATTCTAAAGTTTCTGTTTGGACACTGTGGCCCTGACTGTGGTTCAGTAGAACCCCGAGTGTTTAGGAATTAGAAAAGGTTTTTCCAGAATAACAGGATAACAGGCATAACTTTTTTCTTCTAAGGTTTCTCAAGAATTACTTTTGGTATTGTCATGATTCGCTTTTATAACAGGGATTGGCAATGTAGTTGGCTACTCCTAGTAATACCTAACATAGTGAGGTGTTCCTAACAAGACATTGCAGGTGTAAGCATAATAGATAGATAGATAGATAGATAGATAGAAAAACACACACCACAATGACTAAAAAGAAAGAAAAGTTCTGACTTGGCAGTCACAGTCCAAGTGAGGCATTATGTGGACATACCTCAGCTGGTGTAAATAAGCCCCCCTTAGTGTTTCTTGACACACTTCTGCTGAATAATTTGTTGGCTGAAAGTCCACAGTGTTGGTGTATTAGAGAGAGGATGTGAAGCATTGTTCATAATTGCACCCAGTTTTGCTTTAACCCTCTCCAGGAGTCCAGAGTGTGTCTTATAACTGAGCCTGCCCTTTTAAATAGCTTGTTAACTCGGCAGGCCTCTCCTGAGGTGATGTTACCAGCCCAGCACACCAAAGAGTTGTTGAAGATGTGCAGGATGTCACTACCCACATTAAAGGAACACAGTCTCTTAAGGAAGAACAGACTGCTCTGCCCTGTCTTATAGAGTTAGTATAAGGACAGTCTGTAGCCCTGTCACATGGAGTGGTTAATATGAATGGTTTTAATTGCTTGTTTCTGTTTTATTATGATTGAATTTTTTTAAAGAATTTCAGTCTAGTTGTGGGTGAATTAACAGTAAAGGATTTGTAACTTGAAGTGTGAGACTCCTGGTCTGTGCATAAATCATTATAAAGAGCGTCGTTTGCAAACATGAAAGGAGGAAGTCAGAAGCAGAAAGGTTGTCCAGTTGAAGATTGACCAACATAGATTACTCCTTTACTTCAAACCCATGAGTTTGGAGTAATATTAACACCATCCAGACAGTGCCTTAGAACAATATGTGTTTCTTTCTAAGCACTTTATCATCGAGTAGAGAGAAAGATGGTTACGGGTCTCTGGGTGAGTTCATTTGAACTATTGTACAGTGCTGTTAATTTATCTTTTTCTCTATTCTTTAAATTTAACACAAATTCTAAGTCAGTTGCAACAAGCAAAACTTGTTCATTGTCCAAATTGTATGTAACAGCAGTCAGAAAGCTGGCATATATGTAGCTCAGACTGCCACTCTTTGTCGTGCATTTAAATCTTGCTTTTACTTGAAATTACCCAATTTTTCAATTTTTCTATCCCCTTTTGCTCTTAGTGTTGACAATGTTCCAGACATCCTGCAGTCTGAATTAAACTCTAGCATGATAGTCAACTAGAAATAAGTTTACCAAACTTTCTTTACTTGATTTGTACTGACTATACACCACTTGATTTGTTTTACAAGGCTTTGCCAGCCTTAGGTGGGCATGGCATCATTAGCTGGTAGTACACATAGCTGTGTAGCTTTTGTCGAGTAAAACATTCAACTCAGTTGATCAAGCTGTCCTGTGGGACATCCTGAGACTTTGTGGGATTCCCCTGAAGTTTCTAGATATCATGAGTGGCCTGTACACTGGTACTGTGAGTGCTGTGCAGAGTGGAGGCAGAACCTCTGCATTTTTCCTAGTTGATTCTGGGGTTCATTCGCGGGGTGTTTTTGCTCCTGTTCTATTTAATGCTTACATGGACTGGGTGTTGGGCAAGGTCGTGGAGTCCGGCGGCTGTGGAAAATCTGTTGGTAAAGAAAAATTCAATGACCTTGATTTTTCTGATGATGCTGTGATCTTCGGGGAGTCAATGGAGGCTCTGATTGTGGCACTCAGGAGTCTGAGTGTCGGGGCTTGTGAGTGTCCTGGATAAAAACCAAGACTCAGGTCTTTAATGACTTTTTGGGCACAACAATCAGCAGTGTATCTGTCTGAGAAGAGAGTGTCAACCTTGTCGAGAGGTTTATTTACCTCGGCAGCAACATTCATGTCTCTGGTGACTCTCCCTATGAAGTCAGTAGATGGATTGGGAATGCATGGGGGGGTCATGAGGTCGCTGGAAAGGGGTGTGTGGCGCTCCCAATATCTTTGCAAAAGGATGAAGGTCCAAGTCTTTAGAGTCCTAGTGCTTCCTGTCTTGTTATATAGTTGAGAGACCAGCGACCTGAGACGAAGACTGGTCTCCTTTGGTTACTGTGTCTCCTCAGAGAATTCTGGGGTATTACTGGTTTGTCTTTGTGTCAAACAGTGGTTACTCATAGAGTCCTGAATGAGGCACCTTATCTGCATTGTGAGGGAGTGTCAATGGCACTACAGCCATGTGGCACGATTCCCTAACGGTGATCCAAGCAGCTGGACCAGGCTAAGGGGATGCTCACATAACACCTGGCTGCGGCAGATACATGGTCATTTCTGGAGGGTGGGACTGGACTGTATGTCTGCCTGGGGAGAGGGGTTGCTGTGCTAGTGCATGCCCCCCAACCAGACCTGACCTGATAGCTGTGAGCAGGTCTTTTCACAAAAGCTTTAATTTACTTTACTTTATCTTCTCTCATTATACTTTACAGTGTTAGGATCTTTTCACAAAATCAAATTGCTAAAAATAGATACTGATAGATACTAATAGATACAAATCTTTGCAATGAATTAATTGTGAAATCCAGCATCTCAGTTGATATTAACAGTTTCTGCAGAAGTAAGTAGTTTCTCTTATTGGTGTTTAAAATTACACCATTTCTTGGGGCAACTGTTTTTAAAGTTAATATTTGTCATTAACACATGTGCCTGGGTTCACAGGTACACCTAGATTTTATACAGCCTAGTATATGAGTCATTATTGATGATTCAGCTCACCACCAAGTATACCCACCCCAGCTCTATGATTTCTGTATAGAGGACTTCATTGGAGAAGAAATTAGGCTTGAATTTAATCAAAACACTTAAAAAACTATACCTCGTTAATTGTGGGACAGCACAAAATCAAGGCAAAGAAGCAACAAGCTCCTCTCTGTAAAATACTACAATCCACAGAAATATCTAAACAAATTACCTGCAATAAATCCAGAAAGACTGACAAGTGGGCACAAACTTTGTCACGTCAATATGTTTCTCATGATCAAGGGATTTGAAAACTCTCTGATTCTTGTAAACTCTGTTCTTTGCATTGCATTTATTTTGAATGTTAGCTTTTTCCTTTGAGGGTAATGTGGCTTATATTTTGCAGTCAGCCTGATCTGAACCATAAATCCCTTGATTTCAAGCCCCCTTCTTTAACCAGTGGATGACCCAAATGTCTTGCAAAGGACACAGAAGTTGGAATTCTTTAACACTGCCTCCTTTGATGTTGTGTCATTTTCACACAGATAAACAGTGCTTGTTGTAGTTTCCACAAAAAATAAGACAATGGAACTTTGTTCTGCTTTCTCCAGCAAGTGAAGGTGACGGGCATTTTGAGGACAAATGCATCTCTTCCTGCCAATCGCAAAAGAAAAAACTTTATGTGCAAAAATGTCATTCATATTCCTGGCTGGCTATAAATGACATTGACATAACCTCACCTTTCAGAAACATACATACCGGATGTCGTCAGCCATTGCTCAGAAAATGTTGCCATGCTATGCATTGTGTCCGCCAACTTCACATAACATTGATGCCATAATTTGGTTCATTTCTGTTGACCTCAAAAACTGCCTAAAAAAGAAAGGGACAAAGAAATACAATCTACTCTGTGTGGGAGTATTTTTTACTTCCTTTGCTTTTACTTCGACTAATTCATAAAAAGAAAGATGGGAGAGGAGTCATGGAAATGGTGCATTTACAACAGAGAGAAAAAGCAGCTGCAATTTATAGCACTGGAAAGATTTCATTGAGAAAATCCTTCAAGTTTGAAAAATAGCTTAAGTACTTTCATGAATGCGTAAACCAGGATTCCATTCTAATTACTCTTAGTTGCCAGGGAAAGAAACGTTTTGCAGAAGTCTGGGTTAGGGCTCACTGACACAGCACGTGAAAAAGTAAAACAAAGCAATGAGGAATGGAGCATGGAGCTCTCCGTCCAAATTCTTGCTGTGTTTTTTTTCCCTGGGAACTCTAAGCCATTGTTTCCTCATACTCTGCTTTTTTGTTAGCTAAATCACTCTTGATTTTTATTATACAGAAGGAAAGGCTGAATATTACTCTGTTAGAGAAAATATCTCGGAAGGGCCATCTAGTGTATGTATGTTTAAAGCGGGTTTGTTTTTTCAAAGCTAAACTAAAAGTCTCTGCAGTATATTTATTAATAAGGACACAGTAATCACTTATGTGCCTCACTTAACACGTGTACACACTTTTGAAATACAAGATCGAACATGCTTTTGAAGGCCTTCTTCTTTAACTTCAGAAGCACAATTATCTGAATACAGACCTGATGGTTATTATTGTGCTGTTCTTTATAGATGTCCACATTATTGAAACGCTCTGGCATCTTCTTATGATCTTAGAACACCATTATTTTATCATTTATTGGATTCCATAAAAGATCCTCCTCGAATGTTACTTTGCCAGTGACTTCAAACTGAAGGAAACGTGCATACGTGGTGCACCCCCTCAAAAATCTGTGCCATGGTCAGTTAAGGGTGTCAAAAGCAGGGAACCTGTTTTGAAAATGTTTTATCTTATAACTTATCTAGTTGTATGTTTTTCTGTGTCTTACTAAACACATTAGAGATATTCTTAAAACTTCACAACATATATAAATATTTTGCACTTGTGTCATGATTGAATAGATTAAACCAAAGAAATCATAAGATATGCAGCTTTAGTTATTACCTTTAATGTAGTAGCAGACATTGACATTTTGTATTTGAAAACAAATTATACTATAATTGAGATGAAAGATACAACTGAAGTTTAAGTGCCTTTGCAAGGAAGGGTTTGATTTGAAATTGGTCAATAGTTCTTGTAAAGATTATTATTTAATAAAATTCTACAGAATGTTTATAGAAAGTGACAAGACTAGTAGGTAAAGATATATCTACTCACACAATATGACCCGTACAGCTACTTAACTGACATTTTTAGTATTTTAATTAATACTAGCAAAATACCCGCGCTTTGCAGCGGAGAAGTAGTGTGTTAAAGAAGCAATGAAAAAGAAAAGGAAACATTTTGAAAATAACGTAACATGATTGTCAATGTAATTGTTTTGTCACTGTTGTGAGTGATGAGTGTTGCTGTCATATATATATATATATATATATATATATAAATATATATATATATTTACACACACACACATAAACATATATATAAACATATCTATACATATACACATATATATACACACACACATATATACATACATATATATATATATCTACATATATACACATACATATACATACACACATACATACATACATACATACACACACATATATACACACAAATACATATATATATATACATACACACACACATATATAAACATATATATACATATACATACATATCTACATTTATACACACACAGCTATTTCGTATCAGTGCAATACGCTGCTTGTTAAAACGGATAACTCCCGCTCTTACGTGCAAGTCTGCGTGGATATTATGAAC
>JANRMT010062848.1:13703783-13727145 GCA_026402145.1 Polypterus bichir lapradei | reverse complement strand
GATAGATAGATAGATAGATAGATAGATAGATAGATAGATAGATAGATGTTTGGTTGTACAAACATTTTAAACAAGGTGAGGGAGGCAGTACCTTTAACCTCTGCATTGCAATGATCTGCCAGACACAAACAAGTTAATTTAAAAGAGCAGTCTACAAGCCAAGGTCAGTAATTTATTTTACAAATTAGAAGGTCAAAGCCAAAATAATCCAAAATTCAAGGAAACCAAAATCAAAACAAAACAACTTTAATTCCCTAAATACTTTTTAGTTTTGGCAATTCAATTTGCCAAGTGTTTCCTAAATAAATAAAATGTGGAGGCACACTATCCTCTTTACTAGTGACATTATGATGACAACAAAAGTCTCAATCCATCTGACCATGCTAGACAAATCAAAAATAGTCTGAAGAAACTGATAACAGATCTAGTAGAAATCATTTTTTGGCTTTGCTACAAAAGCATGTTTATCTCAAAACTTCCACAAAATTTCTATAAGTCTGGAAGGCACATCAATTTCCTTTTATCTAGCACTTAAAGGTAGCATTCTCATTTCCAAAAATTAGCTAATATTAAATGTATGTGTTATAACCTGACAGGCACTAAAACATAAAAATAGGCTTCAATACCAAGACTAGCCCTCAGTGCTTCAGCCTATCCCCAAAATCAAGAAGTAGGCTTCACATCCTGTATAGGCCAAAATGAAACCAAGGCTGAAGGGCAAAGTTAACTGTAAAACTTCTGCCCAAAATGACAAAGCAGAGTTCCTTTAACATATTTAAAGAATGTATTGCAAAAATTAAAAAAAAAATCCAGAAGGCAAACCTCAAATTAACAAGGTAAGTCCACAATCATGAATTCTAACCCACAACCAAAAGCAAAATTCATAAACCAGGAAATCAATTGTTTTGCTTAGAAAGCAAAAAATCCAACAATCCAAAAAAGTGGATGAGCTGAACAAACATATGACCTATGCTAATGAGGCTTTTATGGGCCTACATAGATTTGGGGGTGGTCCCATTGTTGATACATAAGGGGGCTCCACCCCCTTAGGCTGCATATAAAGAGGGCAGACACATAAAACAAAGAAGTAATAAATACATTTTTATAAGACATGTTTATAAAAGGAAATAAATAAACAAAAAAAATGCTAAAACACTAAAATGTAAACAAAAAGAAAACACAGAGTTTACAGAATTTAATTTAAAGGACAATAAAAATATCAAAAAAAAGAAATACACTTGAGCCAGCATATAGCATAACTATGAATACGTACTGTGCTGCAAATAACATACTGGTAAGTCAAAAAGTCATAGATGAAAGTCTCTAATGTGTGACCATACAAGTGTTTTTGTCCCTTTCTCTTATTACGATGATTCAGACAGACTGTGAAGACAATGCCAATTGCCCTGGCTCACAATTCCAGTTTATTCTATAGCAGAATAAAATAAAATAAAACAGAAGAAGTAAAGGCAAAGCTCCTGCATGCACATTCCTTATGGTATTCCAAAAAAGTGGCTTCTCCAACAAACTACAAACATGTTCACTTTCGAGCTTAAAGTAAATGCAATTCAAAACAGAATTTAAAGAAACTAATAACTTTGTAACTTTATTATTAGCGCCATGTCTAAGAAATGAATTAATTTACACAAAAACATGTTTTCCCTGAGGCCTAATAACTAGTGTCACACACATGCGCATGAGGGGCAGCTAAAGGGCTTGAGTAAGGGCAATTCCGATTCAGACCAGGATGTGACAGAGTGCACTGACTCTTTTTCTCCCTTTCCTGCAAGCCAGTCACGGGAGATTCCACCTGGTCCTCTTGATGTCACTTCTGGGACCGAGCCTAAGGAAGAAAACCTTGTCGGCTTCGGCCCCTGTGATGTCACGTCCGGGCTCGAGCCTATGGTTGAAGACCCTCACAAGCCTGACCCTTTTGACCTCACTTCCTGTCTTCCCCTTTAAAAGCCTCCACCTTTTCCCTATTCCCTCAGTTCTGTTTTGGACTTGGTTTTATGAACATCAGTGCTGTATTACCTTTTTACGACATTGCAGCCAGGGTACCAATTATACGGGTGGCTGCCCCAAACCTTGCTATAGCTCTGTGTGGAGTTTGTAACACTAGTTTGTTATGGTTGAAGTAAAAGCAGCATAATTCTATTATATCGTGTACTGCAGCTGGCTCTTATACTGTACATGAAGTGGATTCTGTACACTTTATTGTGTTGTAGATTTAATTTTTAAATGAATAAATATGCCATTTTCAACAACCAAGCTACATTCAATGACCTATAATGAAAAAGTGAAATTATGTTTTTAAAAAGGTTTGCAAATTTATTAAAAATCAAAAACTGAAATCGCTCATTCATAAAAGTATTCAGACCCTTAATTCAGTACTTTGTAGAAGCACCCTTATCAACAATTACAGCTTCAAGTCTTCTTGGGTTAGTCTCTATAACCTTTGCAAACCTGGATTAGGGAAGTGTATTTAATTCTAAATGGGAGATCCTCTCTAGCTAATTTAAGTTGGATAGGAGCATCTGTAAACTGCCATCTTCAGGTCTCTCCACATATCTTCTATGGGGCTTAAGTCTAGGCTCTGACTCGGCTTACTCAAGAACAGTAAGAGATTTGTCCCAAAGTCACTCGGACATTGTCTTTGCTGCATGATTCAGGTCATTGTCATGCTGTAAGGTGATCTGTTTCCCCAGTCCGAAGTCACATACAATCTAGAGCAAGTTTTCTTCAGGTACCTCTTTGTATTTGGCTGTATTCATCCTTCCCCCAATTCTGTCCAGCTTTCTTGTCCCTGCCACTGAAAAGCACCCCCGTAGCATGATGATGCCACCACCATGCCTCTTTGTATAAATGGTAGTAATGAACAGAGCCTGGTCTATAGTACTTGGAGTTCTTCCCAAAGAGTTATATTTTTTTACACTTCAAACAAGAAAGACTTTTTCTTAATGCTGTCAGACTCATTTTAACAGTCATGTGCCTTTTACTCAGGAGTGACATCTGTCACAAAGGCCTGATTGATGGAGTGTTGCTGTGATGGCTGTCCTGCTGACAGGTTTTCCTGTCTCACCAGAGGATTTCTGAAGCTCTGTAGAGTGGCCATTGGATTCCTGGTCACCTCTCTGACCAAGGCTCTTCTTGTCTAGTTACTGACTTTGGTTGGATGGTCAACTCTAAGAACAGTTCTGGTGATTCCAAACTTTTTCCATTTCTTAATTATCAGGGCTGCTGTCCTAATGGAAACACTCAAAGTTTTGAAAATGTTTTTATCCCCTTGTCCTGATCTATGCCTCACCACAGTTTGGTCACAGAGAGTTTGTTGGACTTTATGACTTGATTTTTCTCCTGACAGGCAGTGTGAATTGTGAGACCTTACATACAGGGGTGTATCTTTCTAAATGATGTCCAGTCAATAATAAGTGGACTCAATCAAGTTCTGGACTCATCTCAAGGATAATTAAAGCAAACAGGATGTTCTTGGCTACAATCTGGAGTTCCAAAAAAATGAGTCTGAGCACTTAGATGAATGAGAGTTTTTGGTTTTTGATTTTTAATAAGTTTACAAAGCTGTCTGAAAACATTTTCACTTTGTTATTATGGATTATTAAGGGTAGATTGATGTGAGCAATGGCAAATTTACCCATTTAAAAATAAATCTAAAACACAATAAATTTGGGGGAAAATGAATTGTTCTGAATACATTCTAAATCGACTGTAGGAGATCTCCCTTAATTCTGAATTGGCCCGGTATGAGTGCACCTGACTGCATGAGTGAGCCCAGAAATGCACTCAAGGTCCTTCCAAGATTCATTGCTGCCTTGCACCTGATGTTGCTAGCATATCATTGTAGTCCCTGTGACATTACAATGAAATACGCTGGTAAAGAAAATGAATGGATGGATGTTTGGACAGTGCAAGGAAAAAAATCATACACTGAGGATGTATTGCCATTTTCTTTTCTTCGAAATACAGTACATTAAACAGAAAACACTACAAAAGCACCAAATAAAGCTGGGAAACTATCATGTTTTTATAAACTAAAAAAACTTGCCATTTATTCAAAAGACCAATAAGGAGCTGAGATGGGTGGGAGGGTTTGCTGATTGTAGACAAATTATTCTTATAAGGTTTCACTTGCTCTCTTGTATATTTATTTCCACAACTACATAATTTTTCATGAAACAGAATGCCTCTGTTTAACACAGAGAAACTTGACCACTCAAGGTCATTCATTCAGTAGAGGTAAAGAATGAAAGAATTTAAAAAAGTGGTACTTGCTACAAAATTTTCTTTACAGCTGCTTCTGACGAAACATTTAAGAACACCATATTCTGTTTCATTTGTAATATATTGAAAAAAGTAACATTACTCGGTTCGAATTAAAGTGTTCACTTGTTTTGACAGATATTTCTGAAATGACTGAGGAGGAAGAGCATTTCCTTTTATTAATTCTGTTCGCCATGTCATTAATATGAATGTTTTATATTTTCTCTGAAATCATTCCAAATATTTCTGTGTTGTTTTCTCCTTTTTAAGAATTTTGGAATACGTGGAACCCATTTCTGTAATTAGTTTCAAGGTCATTTTCACATTGAAAAAGTCGGTGTCGCACATCTCTTAATTTCCAAGTTTCTGTGCTGCAACAAAGTTTTTCAAAGTATTTAATAGTGATTTAGTCTCTCTTGACTTTATTACTCAACATTCCTCTTGACTATGTTTTCAGATCACATTTTAGGTTTTGTTTTATGGGCTTTTGACTTTTGGTTTTGACTGTGACCTATCCTTTCATCAAATGATTTTTGATTGGCTGATATCCTGTCCTTTTTAATGTCTTTTCTAGTGTGCATTTTCCATCCATGCAGTACATGTTGCACTCTTTAATACTCTTGTTTATGTTATACTAGCTGTGTAAGCCCATACTGTAAAAGGAAAAGGGTCCTAGAAACTATTGAAATCGTCAGAAAAAAAAATTGAAATGTAGAGATCTTAGTTAATTGAAAGGAACTACTCTGGGCATCTCTCTCCTAGGAGGTTTTGTTTTGCAAACGTGCTTGCATCGCTCGTGCATTAGCGGCTAAGGAACTTTGTCTTTCTTTGGAGGTCTCGTTTTGCTGACGTGCTTGCGTCATTTGTGTATTAGCAGCGGGAGGAAAAGTAAAAGGGATACCATTTTGCTGATGTGCTCGTCTTGCTTCTGTATTAGCGGCTAAGCGAGTGACTCTTTCTTCAAAGATTTCAGTTTGCCAACGTACTGGCCTCACCTGTGTATTCTCGGAGGTGGAGCCCTTAGCCCAACTCCACCTCTCACTTCCGGGCCGGACAGACAGACACACACAGATCCACGCATAGACAAACCTTAAAAACCAATAAACAAACAGGCATCGCTAGCTAAGCGGAGGCAAGATATGCTCCAAAACGTAGACAGAGGTAGAAAGATTCGAATGGAGGCTGGCACTTGAGTGAGAAGGGCACTGCCTGGGTCTCCACTCTTAACGTCACGATTTTCCCCTCCCCTTAGCCCACAGCCTCTCTCTTGCTCCTGCAAGTGAACTGTGATACTTAGCGCGATGACAGAAGTCGCAAAATCAACCAGAATGTTCAAGCAAATTATAGAAAAAAATGAATGCGTTCTCAAATAGTCTCGAGAAAAATATTGAGAGAGTTATATATATATATATATATATATATATAGAGAGAGAGAGAGAGAGAGATGGTTCTTAGCAGTTTGGTACAGTTTAGTAATACAAAGGTGAAAAAAAAATTCCATTATTACAGTACCTGCAAAATTAGTTGTTTATGATTTCAAGGTTATGCAATGTGTACAACTCATTTCTGCTCTTTGGGAGCTTTTTAATTTTAGGTAGGCCCTTCCATTTGGGAGACTGGCATCATCCCAACTGACTGGAAAACGGGACTTGTCGTCCCTATCTGGAAAGGGAAGGATGATTGCCTGGATTGCAGCTAAAGGGGGACAACACTGCTCTCGGTGCCGGGTAAGGTCCTTGCTAGGGTCGTCTTCAATAGGATCCCTGATCACTTGCTCACCTACCAGCAACTGGAACAGTCTGGTTTTACACCTAAGAAGTCTACCATTAACCGCATCCTCGCACTGAGGGTTCTCATAGAGCGCAAAGATGAATATTGGCAGAGTTTCTTTGCAGCCTTTGTCAATTTTTGCAAAGCATTCGAGTCAGTTGATCGAGCTGCCCTGTGGGACATCCTGAGGGTTCGCAGGATCCCCTAGAGGTTGCTGGATATCATGGCTGGCCTGTACACTGGTACTGTGAGTGCTGTGCAGAGTGGAGGCAGGACCTCTGCGTTTTTCCTAGTTGATTCTGGGGTTCGTCAGGGGTGTGTTCTTGCTCCAACTTTGTTCAATGTTTGTATGGACTGGGTGTTGGGCAAGGTCATGGGGTCCAGTGGCTGTGGGGCATCTGTTGGTGAAGAAAGATTCACAGATCTTGACTTTGCTGATGATGCTGTGATCTTCACAGAGTCAATGAAGGCTCTGATCGGGGTGCTCGAGAGACTGAGCGAGGAGTCTGAGTGTCTGGGTTTGCAAGCGTCCTGACTAAAAACCAAGATCCAGGCCTTTAATGACCTCTAGGGCACAGCCATCAGCAGTGTGTCTGTTTGCGGAGAGAGTGTTGACCTTGTTGAGAGGTTTACTTACCTTGGCAGTGACATTCATGTCTCTGGTGACTCTTCCTGTGAAGTCAGTAGATGGATTGGGAGAGCATGGGGGGTCATGAGGTCGCTGGAAAGGGGTGTGTGGCGCTCCCGATATCTATGCAAAAGGACGAAGGTCCAAGTCTTTAGAGTCCTGGTGCTTCCTGTCTTGCTATATGGTTGTGAGACATGGACGCTATCCAGTGACCTGAGACGAAGACTGGACTCCTTTGGTACTGTGTCTCTCCAGAAAATCCTTGGGTACCGTTGGTTTGACTTCGTGCCGAATGAGCGGTTGTTCATGGAGTCCCAAATGAGGCACATTGCCTGCATTGTGAGGGAGTGTCAGTTATGCAACTATGGCCATGTGGCGCGTTTCCCCGAGGGTGATCCAACTTATAAGATCCTCATTGTTGGGGACCCAATCCGCTGGACCAGGCCAAGGGGTTGCCCATATAACACCTGGCTGCAGCAGATGGAGGGTCATTTCCGGAGGGTAGGACTGGACCGTGTGTCTGCCTGGGGGGTTGCCAACCAGGATCCCGAGTTGGTTCGCCATGTAGTGGGTGCGGCAACGCACTGTACCAGTGAATGCTCCCCCACTTGACTTGATTTATAGGCACTAATGCTGATAACAAAGGGTCAGGTAGATGAAATAAGCTCTTGCAGGCTGAACCATAAGTTCTCCATTTTTAACCCATTTTTCAGAGTATTAAAATCAGTATCAAATTTTAACATATTGTGTTGTTCATTTTCACTGTCATTTCAGCCATACAGGTGTGTCATTGGCACATGTTTGTACCTCCTGAATATTTTTACTCTAAAATTCTGAAAGAGACAAATTGTTAACCAGACAACCTGATTACCTGAGATGTATGGGCTATATTGGTACCTGTCTCTAAGCTGTTGTGTAAAAAAGGAACACTATTGGCATGAATATCTGTCTCTCTATTATATAAAAAAATCCTGCGACGAGACGAGACTTTTTTGAAGAGATTTTTTCAATTCCCGCAAGACGAGACTTTGGCCATGAGATTTTTTCAACTCACACCCTCCTCTCAACCATATTCAACCACACACACAGTACTCTCACCTCTCATTCATGTGAATGCTTTTGACACACACAGTTCTTGCTCTCTCAGCTCTTATAAATTTTAGCGTTTTCCTCACTTTAAGTTCCCAATTAAAGAAGACATATTATGTTCAAATGTTATTGAAGAATTTCATCACGAAGGGTCATCAACAGTAAAAATGAGTACATGGGCAATCCTAGCACAGAGAAACGATGAACTCATATGAATTGACGCCACAAATGTCGATCGGTTATACAGCAAATTGGTTAAATGCGTATCAATAGACTATGCTGAAACAGTTGGTGGTGATCGTGCGGAAGATGAAAACATGAACTTGCAATATCCTGAAGAATATCTACAATTGTTAACACCGTTCGGTCTTCCACCATCTGAAGTACTGTTGAAAGAAGGCTGTATCCAAGAAAGGTAATGTAGTCTATCTTCAGGGGATAACATTAAACAAAGGAGATCTTGATATGCCATTTGTAGTAAAACGCTAACAGTTTCCTGTTAGAATAGCTTTTGCATAGATAATTTACAAATCTCAGAGCCAAACGTTCGAAAAAGTCATTTTATTTAATAGAGAGAAAGAAACAAAATTTAATCACGGGCAGTTATACGTTGTGTTGTCACGATGAAAGTCCAAACACAGAATCAAAATTCAATGTGATATTGATGAAAATTTAATTTATAAAATCGTTTTACTGAAGTTTTATAGTAAAAATGTTTAAAAAGTTTTTGCTTGTTAATTTCAAAGCCAAACAGAACGAAATCGTATTACGCAACAAATAACTCTAACGCAACATGAAACATAATTTACTTTCAAATTGTTACGTTTTACTATTTTTTAATATAGTTAATCACTCACTGTAATATAAAATAGTTCTATTATGCATATGTAACAATTCTCATGAAAATAACAATCTGTTTAAATTGTACATCCGCATCCCCATACATGAGTGGCAGAACCGCAAAGAAGCGAGCAAGTATCGCAACCCCGGAGTTGGCGAGTGAAGTGAGCAGGGGGCAAAGCCCCCTATTATTATTATTTTTTTTTTATTTATTTATTTTTTTAACTTAATCCATTTGAACTGGAGACACAAACATGGCAAATCAGGTGTATTAGGCATCCAAAAGGCTTCTCTAAAAGGCTTTACTAGCCAGGCCAGGCCTCCTTTGCCTTCTGGAAGGCTTCACCTCAGTGAGGCTTAATCTCAACTCCAATGGCCCACCTCAGGCTTTGTAGGCCCAAAAGAGACCGAAGCGGTCCAAAGAAACTTAACATATCAAAAAAGACCTGCAAGTAGAAGAGTAAATCAGTAAACCTTGGCTTGAGAACAAAAGGGACCTTAAAATAATATTTATAAAAAGAAGGATTTGTTAATACCAAAATAGAAAAATACAAAGCAAGGCCCCACCATGAAATAAAGGCAAAAAGGAGTTGACTGAAGGTTATCGTAAATAAACAAAGTCCCAATGTGTAATCTAAAAACAGAATCCTTAAATAAAGCAAGAAAATCATAAAAACCAGCAAATCTAATAACAAATAACGATACTCACAATTACATCATAACAACATTTTCAAGCTGTTTCATTCAATTAAAAACACTAAGTTTTCAAGAGAACAAACTATGAAACTTCACAAAGCTCACCAGTTCCTTTAACACAATATATAAAGATATCCATCAAGTAGACATTAGAGAATTTCCAAAGTGATACATTAAACAATTCAATGGCAGTAATTTTTCTTATATACTGCATTAATCCTTCAAGGGATATTGCCTTCTTACATGACCTTTAGAGGTCAGAGTGCAGAGTCAGCAATGGTACACCACCCCTGTAGAAATTTTCAGGTTAAGGGCCTTTCTCAAGGGCACAACAGAATAATATCACTTCTGGCAGTAGCAGGATTTCAACCAGCAACCTTCCAGATACCAGCGGACTTCCTTAGTCACAGAGCCACCACTCCACCCTAATATTAACTAACATCTAAGATTATTGCCTTCACAGTTTTAAATACGTCTGCTATGTGTGTTCTTTCTTAGAATTAAATTATTTAAAATTTGACAGCTTTTTTTTATAAATTAAAACTTGCCGTTAATTGTACTTGTTATTCTAATAGTGTTAAATCTACTTATCAATATGAAAATATTTAATATTGTAGTTGTGTCTTGGCAAGTCACCTGTATAGTTTTATTTGCATTTAGCTAATACAAATACCCCGTGTAACCCAGTATCTTATTGACCTTTTTATTCAGTTCGACAAATTCGCTGGTGTTACATAGCAATAGGTCCATTATAATGTTAAATGTATTTCATAAAATGTATTTTATACCTTTTTGGACAACTGTATTTTTTCCCTTTCAACAGTTAGCCCATTAAGGCTTTGTCCTGTCTTGATGTCAGGTAAGGCTCTGGCTTACCACAACCTTAAAAATGATTTTACAGGTGGATTATTTTGTTGCCCTCATATATACCCTGGTATTGGTCAGGAAAAGTGTGTTACCTATTTCAGAAGGATCTTCTATATTGATTTATCTTCAGCTTGTGCATATACAATTTGAATGTTTCTTCTTTTTGATAAAAGAATGTAGAATTAAACTAGTGAGCAATGTGATGGATTGGCAAGGAGGTCGTTCCCAGTCCCCATCAGCCCCAGGCTCCATCATCCTAAACTGGACAAACAGGGTGTAACAAATACGTGTTGGAGAAACTCCTCGCATGCCTAGTTGAGGTATGTAATAACCCACAGAGGCAAGAGGTGGCACTGCCACTAACACTGTCATCTCTTTCTTTCCCCACAGTGCCAAGAAGCAGCCCAGTGAAGGTGTTTAACCCCAGCAAGATAAAACCCTGGGAGTTCCAGAAGGAGGCGTCACTTTTGGCCAGAACATCCTGCGGGACTGATTAAGATCAATGAAAACTTCAGTTCAACTTTTGTTTGATTTCCCAGTGAAGGAACATTCATCAATAAACATGATTTCAGTTCTTTTCCTTTTGTTTTCTTGTATTCAGGCTAATAAAATGAATGACTCAGTTGGTTCCCCAAAATTTCTTACTGCAGTTTTGAGCTGTCATTCCCACAGCTGGCCACAAGTGTTAGAAGATCCATTGATTTACAAATTCCAGTTTTTGCATAAAAGCTTATTCACTTTCAAATCATGCTTTATTTTTTATTTAAATCCTAGCCAGCTTTTTAATTTTTGAATTTTTCTCTATGTAATTTACTAACTGTGCTGTGCTGTCACCTCGTACTACTTCTATTTAGTATCAGTTCATGTTTAATTTTTTAAGTCATTGTTAATTGGCTGATCTAGCGAGCCTGAATTAGGTTATTTTTTCAAATATTAATATGTTGAATGTTCAAGTACTATTCTTTATCACTTTAAATTGTACAGATGTCTTCTTTGTAAAGCCACATGTGATGGTGTGCTCCATCAATGGTGCTACATAAAATGAAGATAAGGATTGACTAATTAATTGATGTGGTATTGTCAACCATTATGAATACCTTTTAAGTTTGTTATAACTGGAGTTTCTTCATGTAAAGTCTGTTATACAGATGATTTATAATTATTCTGTAAGCTGCTCTAAGCTGATCTCAATACTAAGATGAGAAACAGAAAAGAAAGTTATTGGCAAGAGAAGCAACACAAAGGAGTAATTAAAAGTGCTTTGAATATCAACACCATAATTGACAGCAAGAGCTAATGATAACTTTAATACAATACAATTTATTTTCTGTATAGCCTAAAATCACACAAGAAGTGCTGCATTGGGCTTTAACAGGCTCTACCTCTTGACAGCCTCCCAGCCTTGACTCTCTAAGAAGACAAGAAAAAACTCCCAAAAAAAAAAAAAAACCTTGTAGGGAAAAAATGGAAGGAACCTTGGGAAAGGCAGTTCAAAGAAAGACCCATTTTGAGGTAGGTTGGGCGTGCAGTGGGTGTCAAAAAGAAGGGGGTCAATACAATACAATACACAGAACAGATCAAATCCTCAATACAGTGTAAAAATAAAAATTTTAGAAGTACGAAGTAGAATTTAACAGTAGATGATATCACATAATATGATTTGGATTTGTTTAGAGTCCTGGAGACCTCATTCATCAAGCTGCCTCCCCCATTTGGCCATTCCACTGCTGAAACAGCACTAATCCGATGAAAGGACCCCTCTTTCCCATGATTCCTGTGATCCTGCATCAGGGATGACTTTACCTTAGGCAGGCAAAACAACTTGGCAGGTGGGCCGTGGCACCAAGTGCCACATTTGAGTACCGAGAAACAGAATAGGTGAGGGTTAGTATCAAATTATAACTATCATGTTACTTATGTTTTAGTGCTAATGACTAACAACAGACATGCAGTATGTACAGTTAATCAGCAGCTCTAGTCAGGATATGCTAAACTGAAGTAGTGAGTCTTTAGCCAGGATTTAAAAGCTGAGACCGAAGGGGCATCTCTTATAGAAGCAGGAAGACCATTCCACAGTTTAGGGGCCCTGTAACTAAAAGCTCAACCTCCCACTGTTATTTTATTAATTCTTGGAATCATAAGCAGACCGGCATCTTGAGATCTTAACGTGCGCTCTGGTTTGTAAGTCATTATAAGTTCAGACAAGTAAGCCGGACCTTGGCCATTTAATGCTTTATATGTTAAAAGGAGGATTTTGAAATCTGCCCTAAACTAAACAGGGAGCCAGTTTAAGGATTTAAGAACTGGAGGTATGTGTTCATATTTTCTTGTTCTTGTAATAATTCTTGCAGCAGCATTTTGTATTAACTGGAGGCTGTATAAAGAACAGTTTGAACGTCCAGTGAACACCACATTGCAGTAGTCAATCCTACTAGAAATAAATGCATGAATTAATTTGTCAGAATCCTGTTTATTTAGAAAGCGCCTTAATTTCCCAACATTTTTAAGATGGAAGAAACATGATCTGGACAACTTTGTAATATGCACTTTAAATAACATGCTAGAGTCAAAGATAACTCCTAGATTGCGGACTGATTCAGTAAAATGAATGGTGATTCCAACTGAGTCAAACAATGACAGAATATTGTGATCAGCGTCATTCCCTCCAACAATTAACATCTCTGTTTTATCTGCGTTTAAAGACAAGTAGTTCTTATCCATCCACTCCTTTAATTCACTAACACAACTAATTAAAGACAACATTAGAGAAACTTCACTTGATCTAAATGAAAGGTATAACTGGGTGTCATCTGCATACGAGTGAAAATTAACATTATGTTTCTTAATGAAAGATCCCAGTGGAAGCATGTAAATTGAGAATAGTAAAGGTCCCAGTACTGAGCACTGCGGGACACCATATCTCACTTCTGTGTATAATGATGTAATGATGGAGTACTGTCAGCACATTTCTGTACATATTGGAATCGATTTGATAAATAAGAACTAAACCAAGCGAGCACAGTGCCTGTAAGCCCAACATCATTTTCTAGCCTGTGCAGTAAAATAGAATGGTCAATGGTGTACAATGCTGCACTTAAGTCTAACAACATAATTACAGTGGAGTTTCCTTCATCAGAGGATATCAGAATGTCGTTTACAACCCGCGTTAGTGCCGTTTTTGTACTATGACCAGTGCAGAAACCAGACTGGAATTTCTCAAATAAATTGTAATGCGTAAGGTGTGACTGAAGCTGACTGGCGACTACTTTTTCTAGTATTTTAGAGAGAAATGGTAAATTTGAACTAGGCCTATAATTATTTAGTATGTGTGGGTCTAGGTCTGACTTTTTAAGTAATTGTTTAATGACTGACACTTTTACTGCATCAGGTACTGTGCCATGCAATAATGAACTACTGATAATGTTTAGAAAAACTTTATTTAAGTGCAAATGTTTCCTTATTGTTTTTTCTTTTTTATTATTTAACACCATTCTGCCTTCATCGAGTACTGCATTGCTCATATTCTCTCAGCTGGAATGATCTGCTTCAGCCCCTGAGTGCTGGCCACCCGTTTCCCCGAGCGGCTCCCCTCTCGGCTGTGTGCCTTCGCTTACTGGCTTGTTCTCTTTCTTTCACCAGCTCTTTCTCTCTTGCCTGCTTCTCTCTGTCTTTTAACCTCCATCTTTCTCTTTTCGACCTTTCATTCTGTTTTTTTTATACCCTTTTCTGTGTGCAGGCTTCTCTTACACTGACACTCCTAAAGGGGCAGAGGTGTGAATGTATTGCTCCCTCAGAGAAATTAATGAGGCACCTGACTCACATGCACACTTGCACTCAGCCAGGCACCCCCATCTGTCCCAGGGAGCGAAGTATGTTTGCGCACCCATCTGTGCCCGATTGATACCTGAACTTTTGTGGGGCACAATTATTTATTTAAAATTACCTAACCCACAAACCTGCTATATCACAGAGCAGTCCAGCGTCTCTTCCTGTTTACCCTCTAGACAACAGATTTCCAGCATAATACCAGTGTTTTCCACCTACAGACACTTGAGATGAAATTTGGAGAGTATAGCTAGCATGTGTTATGATTGATGATTTTGTTCATTTTGTATTCATTATCAGTTACTTTTTTGGGTAGAGTTTATATACATTATAGGGTTTTCTACAATGGAGAATTCAATTTTGAATTCATTTTATTTTCAAATCTCTCTGCTTATATTAGAAGTTGTTTTTTTCCTGTTATGACATGTGTTATGACTGTTGATGTGCTGATTATGATGTGTTGGTAGTTTTCATGAATTTTTATGCTTTGACCTGAGTAAATTCTGGCTAAATATATGTCACTTCTGGGATTTTAAAACTCAGAGATTCAGAACTTTGATTTCAGGTTGAATGTAATTATGCAGAATTTATTATGTATTTATGTTTTGCCTCAATGCCATTTTGTTTTTCTATGTGTGGTGCTATTTTATGGCTTCCGCTATCAAGTTTTGTTTCCTGGTTACTATGACTTATGACCTTAAGGGTCACTACTTTGAGGGGTTAATTGGTGAGAGGCTAAAAGGGTATCTCATCAGTCATTTTTGTATCCAGGTTTATGGATAACAAATCTATCTTCTTTTGTGACTTTCAGGATCTTTATTTTTGATTTGTCAGCGCTCATATCTTTTACTCTTGTTCCTGATGTTTAATTATGTTCTTATTTTGACTTTGCTGACATATCTAGTGTCTCTTGGTTTGATCTCAGGTAGTTTTTTTGACTTTACATATCTTCTGGTCCTTTTCATAAGAAAATACACTGTCTCTCTTCAAGTCAGTAAAGCATGGTGCCATTTTGGTTTATTTGTGGGCACCACCTTCTTTGAACTTGGGAATTCTCTATTGCTATGGCAACATTCCAATGATGCTCCAGGAGAATGCAACCTGATCTATCCAAGATTGGATTAAAAGAACCTTACACATGATTCATTTTCTTTTGGTACTTTTCTGGCAATTTAGACTCTCAGCCTTGTTACTAGACTTTGATTTTTGAGATAGAATTAGTGGTTGACGACAGAGCAGAACTGTCTTTTTGGTAATGTCCTTGGTACAAATGTTCAAATACGTCTCTTTTTCTAGTCTCCGACATAAAATGTTTTTCTGTCTGTTTCAAGATAGAAAAGCCTGTCTCTCTAAACGCAGTTTCAGAAAGAAAACAAAGATTTCAATTTACACTGACATCATAAATACAATGGCGTTATTTAACAAAAAGCTAATATTCATCAAACATCATTTTGGCATTTTTTTAATATTAAGAGGTTAAGATTATATTCAAAATGTTTTAAATATCTCCCAGTTGAAGATTTGACTTCAAAATAAGGCATTTTTTTCATCTCTTTTCTTTGTTATGACTTTTCATCATTCTTACTAATATTTTGCATAGAATAAATGAGAATGATGTTGTTGTGAATTATTTTCTTTCATAATTATGGAATTATTGTTATATTTCATTACTATTGTTTACTCCCATTTAGGTTTTGAATTTAAGAAAATTTATTTTACTGATTCTTTATACTGACAGCTATCTGAATGGCTTAAAATTATTTTCTACTGTCTTTCATGTCATGCTTATTTTCCAAGGACTCCATCATTAGTAGTTTTGCCACCTTTGTTATAACACAGTGGTACTTGCATAACGGTACAAAGGGATCAGACCTCCATCATGTTACTGGTCGAGATTGCTGATATCCTAATTGACTTTGCTCATATTTGTTTTCCTATCCACTTTTCTGTTCAAATACCTTTTTGACTACGTTATATTTTACTTTGATTTCTGGTTTTCATATTGGGGTTAGACAGAAGATTCTTTAAGTTCCCAGTTACAATCTTGTTTTGTTTATTGACTATTTCTGCCATTCCTTTATTCCTTTCCTCCCATGGTGATTAATTATTTGGCACAACTGATGTTTTACTGGATACAATTGATTATTCCACTATTTGTTGTCATTCTACATCGTCTTTAGGAATCCAGTTAAGAAAAAATGACTCACAAAAAAGAAAGACAAGTCTCATTTAGAGTTTTTGAATTTGTGTTTTTATGATTAGGGGCCGTAAATGTAATGATGCCTTCCATTTCAAGTTCCTAGTCTGAATTTCCAATAGGAATTCCCCTTTGCATTGGATATCCAACTCAAAAACTCAGAGCCGGTCTGTCAAGTCCGAGTTTGTTCAACCTCAGATCATAACATTAGTCCAAAATGGCAATGTACACTGCAAACTTTAGTGAAAGCTGTAGTGTTATAGTGCTTATTAGTGTTTCTGTCTATTTGTGTCTCTTGAAATCATCTGTACACATAGTACTGTCCACCTTCTATTTGTGGATATGTTGCTATGGTGTTTGGATATGCAAAATACCATGTAAGGCATTGTTCTCAATTGCTATTTATTAAGATGCAGCCAGCATAAATGGATGTGTCCATTTATTCCAATGTTTTACTAGTTAGGAGCATGAATTGATACAGTGTGTTACCACACCCACCATATGACAAACCAAATCAGGATCCCAAATTAGGACCCGAGTGCAGTTGAGTGACACCTCAGCACAACACAAGTTCAAATGGAATAGAACAGTGTGAGGTTTTTTTTTTTTACAGTGGCTGGAGTGCCAGTCCTGCGACAATCCTCAGAATTGTCCCTTGCAAGTTGGAGGAACTGGCTGGATGCAGGTTAACATCATTCCCAGGACCGAGCAATTGCAGGTTAAGGGCCTTGCTTAATGGCCCAACAGAGTTTTACTGTTTAAAATGTTTTACCGGAAAGTGGTCAACTTGGATGTGACGTCATTCCCAGCTCCGAAATCCAACTTCTGAGGTAAAAGGAATGCAGCAGAAGAGCCAAACATTTAAGTTAATGTTAATGGTAAATTTACGCTTAGTTTGAATAGAATGCTTGCTCCTTAGATAATGGAAGACTCTTCACCTTTATAAGCTAACGTGTTAATAGAATGACTTAATTCTCTGTTATGGTTATGTATTTAGACAATAGAGTGCCCTCAAATTGAAGTCAGAGAGCTAGAAATAAATATAAAATGTTAGACAGAAAAGCATTAAGTGCCGATAGATTCTGACCATCGCCATTACTGTTATTTTACCATTACACCCAAATGGTTCTAGTATTTGTGTTAAAATATAGAAATTTGAAGAAATGTAACCTAGATGCTTAAGTCTTAATGGAAAATCATAGACAACAGTCAGTCATGTCAGTCATTTTCCAACCTGCTATATCCTAACACAGGGTCACAGGAGTCTGCTGGAGCCAATCCCAGCCAACACAGGGCACAAGGTAGGAACAAATCCCGGGCAGGGCACCAGCCCACCACAGGACACACACACACATACACCAAGCAAACACTAAGGACAATGTAGGATCGCCAATGCATCTAACCTGCATGTCTTTGGACTGTGGGAGGAAACCAGAGCACCCGGAGGGAAGCAAACCCAGGTCTCCTTACTACGAGGCAGCAACACTACCACTGCGCGACCGTGCTGCCCCATAGACAACATGTTTTACTTTTTTTCTGTTTATTATCAACTTCTTTATTCTTTGTGTGAATTGTTTGTGTTGAACTTCACTAAACTTTTAAACAAAGACACTTTATATAATATTGAAGCTTTGAAGGAAGCATTGTCACATGAAATGACTCCTTGGATTTTGCTCCTTCTGATATACCTTTTCTTTCCTTGCTTTTCCCTGAAATTCGCATTAGCCTCTCTGTCCCAATTTCTGACCTTGTACAGTATTACTCATGTGAAGCTTTTTAAAAACTAATGAAGCCAATTAAAATGTTAATAAAATGCAACATAAATTCAAAGAAGTTTTGCTTTCTAATAATAAAATCAGCAGCTAGCAGTGTCATGTATGGTGTAGGTTAAGACTGAGAAGGCGCCTGGCCAAATCTTTGCAGAATAAACTAGCAACAAGCATACAATCTCAAACAGCTGGGCTGAGCTCGTGCCAGCTTCAAGGGGATTCTGGAACAGGTCTTCTAAACTGAATGAAAAAGTAATGCATTTTCCAGAAATTACATGTATTGTTTGTGTGCGTGTGTGTGTGCATGTGTGTTTTTTGTGTGAATGTGTAAGCATGGTATAAAATTGAAATAACACACAAGGGCGAAAATATACTGTATACATGGGGTAAATATTGCAATTCCATTGTAAAAAATGCTTGATTTATTTAGCTGAACACTATTTGGTTCAGCACAGGACAGCCTGCCTGCTTAGGGAGTTTGAAGGATCTTATTAATCCCAGCAACCACCCACTCTGGGTGTGAGAGGAACAAGAGGTTGCAAGATGTGTAATATTTATAGTAGATGGAAGTGATTAGTATACTTTGTGGTTGCCCATCCTTTTATTCTTTTTTTACCATGTATAATTAAACAAAATTCTTGTTCAGGCATCCATTAATTCATTTATTTGACGGAACGGACTTTTCTAGTGCAGGTTAACCAAAACTTTCAGCACATATCAGCGTAAATTCTGAATGTGGCAAAAGGTCATATACTGTTTACTTTATGGTTCTTTCTCACAAATTGTGCCCAATTTCAGGTTATTAACAAAGGCTATAGCATTAATATTGTCACTTCTTTAGACACATTTAGACCATTACAGTAAACCTACATGTGGTACAACAAGCGAACGCGGAGATAGCGAGTACAGTTTACAATACAGTTTAATTTTGTATAGCCCAAAATCACACAGGAAGTGCCACAATGGGCTTTAACAGGCCCTGCCTCTTGACAGCCCCCCAGCCTTGACTCTCTAAGAAGACAAGGTAAAACTCCCAAAAAAACCTTGTAGGGAAAAATGGAAGAAACCTCGGGAAAGGCAGTTCAAATAGAGACCCCTTTCCAGGTAGGTTGGGTGTGCAGTGGGTGTCAAAAGAAGGGGTTCAATACAAGTATACAGAACAGAACAAATCCTTAATACAGCATAATAATAAAAATTTTAGAAGTACAGAGCAGAATTTAACAGTAGATGATATCACATAATAAGATTTTGATATTTTTAGAGTGCTGGAGACCTCATCCGTCAAGCTGCCTCCCCATTTGGCCATTCCACAGCTGAAACGTTGCTCGGCCAGCCAATCCGATGAAAGGGCCCCTCTTTCCCATGATTCCTGTGATCCTCCACCAGGGATGACTTTACCATAGGCAGGCAAACAACTTGGCAGGTGGGCCGTGGCACCAATTGCCACATTTGAGTACCGAGAACAGAAACAGAATAGGTGAGGATTAGTATTCAATTATAATTATCATGTTACTTATGTTTTAGTGCTAATGACTAACAACAGAGATGCAGTATGTACAGTTAATCAGCAGCTCTAGTCAGGATATGCTAAACTGAAGTAGTGAGTCTTCAGCCGGGATTTAAAGGCTGGGACCGAGTGACATCATCCATTCCACAGTTGCTAAGTTACAAACACAGCACCCTGAGGCACTTGTGCTAATCTCTGGAGACTTTAACCATGTGACGCTGGACAAAACATTATCTGCCTTCTCCCAGTATGTGTACTGTAACACCCGGGGAAATAGGACTATCGACCTACTGTATGCAAACGTTAAAGACGCATACAGCGCCACCCCGCTGCCTGCACTTGGGAAAGCAGATCATAACCTGGTTCTGCTTCAGCCTCACTACAAACCAAGAGTGAAGGCGCTACCTACAACCACACGCTCATTCAGGAAGTGGTCCCCTGAGGCAGAGCAGGCTCTGAGAGACTGCTTTGGAACTACAGACTGGGATATACTGCTGGGGTCACATAGTGAGAACATTGAAGAAGCTGTTGACTGCACAACTGATTACATCAACTTCTGTATGGACATTGTAGTTCCAGTAAGAACAGTACGCTGCTATGCTAACAACAAGCCATGGATTACAAATGACATCAAAGGCCTTTTGAACCAGAAGAAAAGGGCTTTTAAAGACAGTGATCAGCATGAGCTCAAGCGTGTGCAGAAGGAACTCCGAGTCCAGCTCAGGGCGGCGAAGGAGCAGTACAGGAGAAAGCTGGAGCAGAAGTTGCAGAACAACAGCATGAAGGAAGTGTGGGATGGGATGAAGATTATCACTGGCTGCAGCTCGAAGCGGGGTGCCACCATCGAGACAGACTTGGAGAGAGCAAACCAAATGAACAACTTCTTTAATAGGTTTGATCACCCTAACCCGCTCTCACCTCGGAGTACTGCATCCTCCAACCATCCTTCTGCTGATACCAGCATAGGTGAGATATCCCCACCCACAATTACAGCAGCCCATGTGAGCAGAGAGCTGAGAAGACTTTGTGCCAGCAAAGCAGCGGGTCCAGATGGTGTATCGCCACAACTGCTGAAGGCCTGTGCGTTGGAATTGGGGAGTCCTCTTCAACGCATCTTCAACCTGAGCCTGGAACAGGGGAGAGTCCCAAGGCTTTGGAAAACATCTTGTATCACCCCAGTCCCAAAGGTATCACGCCCGTAGTGAGCTGAATGACTTTCAGCCTGTTGCTCTGACGTCACATCTGATGAAGACCATGGAGCGGCTGCTGCTTCACCATCTGAGGCCACAGGTCCACCATGCCCTCGACCCTCTGCAGTTCGCATACCAGGAGAAGGTAGGAGCGGAGGATGCCATCATCTATATGCTACACCGATCCCTCTCCCACTTGGACAGAGGCAGTGGTGCTGTAAGAATTATGTTTATGGACTTCTCTAGCGCCTTCAACACCATCCAACCTCTGCTCCTTAGAGACAAGCTGACTGAGATGAGAATAGACTCACACCTGGTGGCATGGATCGTGGACTATCTTACAGACAGACCAGATATGTGCGTCTTGGGAACTGCAGCAACACAGGGGCGCCGCAGGGGACTGTACTTTCTCCGGTCCTGTTCAATCTATATACATCAGACTTCCAATATGACTCGGAGCCCTGCCACGTACAAAAGTTCGCTGATGACACTGCTATTGTGGGCTGCATCAGGAGTGGGCAGGAGGAGGAGTACAGGAAGCTAATCAAAGACTTTGTTAAATGGTGCGACTCAAACCACTTACACCTTAACACCAGCAAGACCAAGGAGCTGGTGGTGGATTTTAGGAGGCCCAGGCCCCTCTTGGACCCTGTGATCATCAGAGATGACTGTGTGCAGAGGGTGCAAACCTATAAATATCTGGGAGTGCAGCTAGATGACAAATTGGACTGGACTGCCAATACTGATGCTCTATGTAAGAAAGGTCAGAGCTGACTATATTTTCTTAGACGGTTGGCGTCCTTCAACATCTGCAATAAGATGCTGCAGATGTTCTACCAGACGGTTGTGGCGAGTGCCCTCTTCTACGCTGTGGTGTGCTGGGGAGGCAGCGTAAAGATGAAAGACGCCTCACGCCTGGACAAACTTGTTAAAAAGGCAGGCTCTATTGTAGGAGTAAACATTAGAACATTAGAACATTAGAACATTCTAGACGAGAACAGGCCATTCAGCCCAACAAAGCTCGCCAGTCCTATCCACTTGTTTCCTCCAAGAAAACATCAAGTCGAGTTTTGAAAGTCCCTAACGTCTTACTGTCTACCACACTAATTGGTAGCTTATTCCAAGTGTCTATCGTTCTTTGTGTAAAGAAAAACTTCCTAATGTTTGTGCGAAATTTACCCTTAACAAGTTTCCAACTGTGTCCCCGTGTTCTTGATGAACTCATTTTAAAATACAAGTCTCGATCCACTGTACTAATTCCCTTCATAATTTTAAACACTTCAATCATGTCACCCCTTAATCTTCTTTTGCTTAAACTGTAAAGGCTCAGCTCTTTTAATCTTTCCTCATAATTCAACCCCTGTAGTCCTGGAATCAGCCTAGTCGTTCTTCTCTGGACCTTTTCTAGTGCTGCTATGTCGTTTTTGTAGCCTGGAGACCAAAACTGCACACAGTACTCAAGATGAGGCCTAACCAGTGCATTATAAAGGTTGAGCATAACCTCCTTGGACTTGTACTCCACACATCGTGCTATATATCCTAACATTCTGTTAGCCTTCTTAATGGCTTCTGAACACTGTCGGGAAGTTGATAGCTTAGAGTCCACTATGACTCCTAAATCCTTCTCATAAGGTGTACTCTCGATTTTCCGACCGCCCATTGTGTATTCAAACCCAATATTTTTACTTCCTATGTGTAATACTTTACATTTACTGACATTAAATTTCATCTGCCACAAATCTGCCCAAGCCTGTATGCTATCCAAGTCCTTCTGTAATGATATAACAGATTCCAAATTATCTGCTAATCCACCTATCTTGGTATCATCTGCAAACTTAACCAGCTTGTTACTTGTATTCCTATGTAAATCATTTACATATATTAAAAATAGCAGCGGCCCTAGCACTGACCCCTGTGGAACACCACTCTTAACATCGGCCAGTTCTGATGAGGTTCCTCGCACCATCACCCTCTGCTTCCTGTGTCTGAGCCAATTCTGCACCCATCTAAAAACATCACCCTGAACTCCCACTTCTTTTAACTTGATGCCCAACCTCTCATGTGGCACCTTATCAAATGCTTTCTGAAAGTCCAGATAAATAATATCATAAGCTCCACTTTGATCGTATGCTTTTGTTGCAACCTCATAGAATTCCAACATGTTAGTAAAGCACGACCTCCCTCTTCTGAACCCATGCTGACTGGTCAGAATAACTCCTGTCCTTGCCATGTGTTGCTCAATCTTATCCTTAATAATTCCTTCCATTAATTTTCCTGTGATGCATGTTAAAGTTGGACAGTTTAACATCTGTGGCAGAGCGACGGGCATTAAGCAAACTCCTGTCAATCATGGAGAATCCACTGCATCCACTGAACAGTGTCATTTCCAGGCAGAGGAGTAGCTTCAGTGACAGACTTTTGTCACTGTCTTGCTCCACTGACAGACTGAGGAGATCGTTCCTCCAACACACTGTGCGACTCTTCAATTCCACCCGGGGGAGTAAATGCTAACATTACTCAAAGTTATTGTCTGCTTTTACATGCATTTTTATTACTATTTAATTTAATATTGTTTTTTGTATCAGTATACTGCTGCTGGATTATGTGAATTTCCCCTTGGGATTAATAAAGTATCTATCTATCTATCTATCTATCTATCTATCTATCTATCTATCTATCTATCTATCTATCTATCTATCTATCTAT
>JANRMT010062848.1:13645765-13703773 GCA_026402145.1 Polypterus bichir lapradei | reverse complement strand
TATCTATCTATCTATCTATCTATCTATCTATCTATCTATCTATCTATGTGTGGCAATGACTATATATCTGTATATCTAGAAATTTGAAAGCCCTATCCAAAATGTATTTCACTACAATGCTATTGTTAAAAGTACCCCAAAACTAAGATGTTCACACTATTGAGCTGCCATCTTGACGACATTACACATAACATAATGGAAATTATGTGGCTATTGTAATAAGCGGCTTTTATTAATTTTTTTGTGAGTTTTTCTCAGTGAAAATTAACAATGTAAGCCACCATTTAGGGAATTAGAAACTTGAGTATTCTAAAAATAAAGTCATCATTTTCGTTTAAGGATGATTTGAAAAAGGTAAATATGTGCAGTGTTAAGCTACAACATTATCTCTGCTTTGCGATGGGCACCTCCAGTTTATTACAGGCACCACCATGGAGTGGAGTAATTGTTGCAGTACTGCAAGGGACATGACCTAGTAGTGAGCAATGGGTTCATAAGTATAAAGGTTATGGTTATGAGGAGGACTCCCTATTAATCTAAGTTTGCAGAGAAGACAGACGCAAAATATTTGGCATGTATTTATTTTGTGAGAGCTTTCCTGTTGTATGCAATTGGTGGGGTTTGTGTCAGCTGGTCAAACAATCACATTAAGGAATCAAGAACTTCAACTACATCTTAATTAAATGGAAACTGCTGTGGACTGTTTAAGTTGCTTTGGTAACTTTCATTAACTTTAATACTGTAGTATCAAATTGTTTCTATTCAATGGACTGCCAAGTACATATGCCAAGGTAAAATGTAAATATATACTGTATATAGTTATTTGTATATATTAATTAGATCTGGTTGTTCTATTGTCTGCCTTAATGTATAAATATTTCAATTAGAAAAGCTTTTCTGATAAGAGTGAAGGTTTCTTTTCCACTTTCATGGTTAAATTTTGTTTAACAATACCTGGTTGATTTTGTATTTAGTGTAATTACATTTATTAGAAATTATCATAGTATTAATTAATGATAATAATCCAAGTAAATAATGTATATATTGTTTTGTTGATTAATCTGTGGAAACCACCCTGATTTGCATGTAAATGTATGATAAGGTGCTATATAAATAAAGTTATTGCTATTATTATTACCGTATATATGATGCTGCCCTTTCATTCCCTAGTTCAGCCACAGAGAGCCAAAGAGAAAACACCCTTCCAAACAGCAGGCACATAAAATAAACACATTTTCAAACAACTTAAAAGTTTACCCGTGCAGGATCAACTTCAGTAATGCCTAACTCATATTTCACATGGTGTTACAAGACTGTAAGGTCAGCTTCCTTGTGCAGGATTTTGTTCTCTGCCCTGTGCAAAAGGCCCATGACTTGGCTTCTATCTCCTTTCCACTGAATGCTTCCTAGGAAGACACCTTTGAGTTCTTTTAATCTGCTGAAACTGCGAGTGGAGCAGAACAACTAAAGAAGCTGGCAAGTTTACTGTGTGTTTGAAAAATGTTTGATACTGTTTTTCAAATTAAAGAATAAAGTCTGTTTGTTAGTTGCCTCCTGATTTACTTTTTGTGCAGCTCAGAAGCCTATACATGACTCTGTATATATATACAGTATATATACCAGTAACGGTGTACTGCACGATAACGTGCAGTGAATACACTTGACTTGAGCATTCATAGTTTTCATACTCTTTTTCTGTACGTTTAGCATTTACTGCTTGCTGCTTTCTGAGCAGCTCTTCTTTTCTACACCCTAGTGGCCTGCTTTTTCTCTTCTTTCTTCTGCATCTTTTTGCGTTAAAACTGATTAAGTCAGTGTTTGTGTTGCAATTACTTAGTACATTTTCTTTCTTATATATACGCATCCCTTAAAAAAGACTAGTTTGTGCAGCTTAAGAGGTACGTATTAGACATAACCATGAGTAGGTCAAGCCCATAATACCCCACTTTCTCATAGATGGTGAAGATGTGAAGTTGGTGAGGACTTTGGGGTGCATCTAAATGACAGGCTTGACTGGAGTACCAACACAGAGGATATATGCACTAAGGGTCAGAATTGCATATATTTCGTGAGGAGGCTGAGGTCATTTTATGTATGCAGACCACACTTACATATTTTCTTCTAGTCTGTGGTGGACAGTGGCATCTTATTTGCAGTAGTGGGCAATGGCATTAGTAGAGGTAATACCAACAGAATAACCACACTGATTAAAAAGGCTGTGTCTGTCCTAGAAAGTGATCAGAAGTCACTCGACAACTGCTTATTATTCTGGGCAATGACTCTCACCCTCTGTATAATGTCTTGACTAAACAGAGGATCACCTGCATTGCTCTAAGGATACCTATTTGAGATATCTCCTACCCTCAGCCATCAGTCGATATAATGAGCAATGCCACAGCTGAGGTGGCATTGTTCTGTGCACGCTGAATGGTACTCAGCTAGTGTAGCATGCAACTTAACAAACAATGAAGGTATGTACAATATACTTTGTTAGTGGCTGAAATGATGTATTAATACTGTGAAACTAGAAACAATTGGACCTCCAGTCCTTGAAGAAAGGTGATGTATGCGCCTCTAATGAAACCTAGGTCGCTTTTGCCAAAGATACTGTGATGTCCTTCACTGTCATCTAATGCTGCCACAGCTCTTTTCTTGAGAGACATGCCATGTGTTTGATGGACCTAAAGCCCAATAACATGGTGGAGGAGGCCCACACCTCCAATTCTTTGGTTTTGTGGTGGTAACAATCAGTCGGTCTATGCGGTGTGCTTCACTGTCACCAGAGCTTACCGTGGTTCATTTCCTGTCAGCAATACCACATGGCCACACTGCTCAGCAATGCATGCTGTTGTGCTGGTCCTCTCAACCATTGCACTTGTCCACACTGCTGTTGGCCCTATGACATGCATCTATGTCACTACCTGCGTTGAGAAGGACTCAAGGCCCAGGGGTTTGCTAGTTTTTGTATGAGAGACAAACAACCCTTAGCATTTTATATAGATTGTAACTGATAAGGCTATTTGCAGTTTCAATTCCTTTACTCTTGTACCATAAATACTTATACTTGTCATACTGTACTATTTTTTGTTATACTGTATATATCTGCATTTTTGTCTGCTACTGTAACCCTGCAATCTCTATCTATCTATCTATTGCAGTTAAGGCACATGTGGGTTCGATCACATCCTTAGTGTCAGCAGGGGAGATTAAACCAGCCATGTTCTGCTTTATGGTGCTGTCTTTAAACCACTAGAACAAATTGCTTCCTTGTCTTACTTTTCCTCACCATTACTACGGAGCCCTGAACAAGAAGTATTGATTTATTAAATGCTTATAGACAAATTAACAGTATGTATAGGTGACACAGAGTTCTTTATTCAGTCTTTTGAATTTAACTGGCCTTCAGTTCAAAGTTGGCTCCCATCTTGTGCTGGGTTTTGGCCCCCAATCGTGAATTGCAGTAAGTGAAAGTGAAAATGAATGGATGCACATATTAGATTTGGTTTGCTTCCCTATTCTATTGGGGTAGGTTCCAGCTTCTCGTGATTTTATATTCAACTGAATCATTTCACTAAATGCATAGTTGGGTTTTTAAACATTTTTAATCTGTGCAACTCTTTGAACTTGCTGTTTAAGAATATGATTATTATTTATGTATTATTTATTATTTATATTTATTATTAAAGTGAAATTAGCTTAGTATGGTTTGCATGTTCTCCCCGTGTCTGCGTGGGTTTCCTCCCACAATCCAAAGACATACAGGTTAGGTGCATTGGCGATTCTAAATTGTCCCTAGTATGTGCTTGGTGTATGGGTGTGTGCATGTGCCCTGCGGTGGGCTGGCGCCCAGCCCAGGGTTTGTTTCCTGCCTTGCACCCTGTGTTGGCTGGGATTGGCTCCAGCGGACCCCCGTGACCCTGTAGTTAGGATATAGTTATATAGGATATAATGGATGGATAGCTTAGTATGTAGTCATCATATCAGTTTTTTTACCAAGGGATTGCCACATTGCCAGAAGATAAAGGTTTTACAAAAATAGATTAGTAGTGGGAACAAAGTTTTACCATGATAAAGCATTCCTAAACTTATCCCAGAAGTCAAAATTAAAACCTGTAGAAGCCTGTCAATGCTTCATGGCTGTAAAGCCAGGGCTAGCCTTGGTTCATCACTTCAGCAGTGATTATAAAACTCAGCTGCTGCTCTGTGTGCTTATTACTTTGGTCTCATGTAATTAATACCTGCTCCATTAAAAGACACAGTATTTTAATCCAAGGAAGCTGAAAAAAGATTCTCTCCACTCCACCCACTCAAAAAAATAAGACCCAGCACAAAGCATTTTAATAAAATCAAAAGTAAAGAATGTTAATCTTGTACTAAAATACTCAGTAGCACAGTGTGAATTCAATAAATGAGCGAGCCGTGTGCCTTAAACAGCCCTCAGCTCTGCCAGACATTGCAATTGGCTGGGTCTGTTTTTTACATTGGGGGCACAAATTTCTGTAACCTGCTGTGCAATTTCTTTTACTGCAGATTGGGGGAAATGGTGTGGCTCGATGATTTTGAATACCAGCCATCTGACTGACTTCAGAAATGGGGAATTAAAGAGAGCAATTAAACTTGCACTCAAGACTCTTTTTTGTCTAGCTTGGTTCAATGACCAAAAATGTAACTCTTATTACAAAACCTTTTTAATAAAAATCATCTTTAAGAATGAAGGTCATCTTTAAAAATTCTATGTAGCCAGCAGATTGTACCCTTCATAGCACAAAGAATTCTTCTGGCACCCTCTCGCTATCACTAAGACTTAAGAGTGTTGAAATAAACCCACCATTTCCTCTGGGAGTCCTGGCTTGAATGACTTCTCTGTAGATAGGGTGCTTTAGAAAATGTAGGCTGTAACTAATAAAATGATAAGAAAAACGTTTAGAACAGATATAAATAAGGAATTGGCACAGTGGTTAGAGCCACTGCTCCACACCTCTGGGGACCCAGCTCAAAGTCTATGTGCAGTATGCATGTTCTCTCAGGATTTGTATATGTTTTTGTGGGTTTATGGTGACAGATGTCACATATTTGTTCTTATCCTATTAGACCTGAGTGCAGCATTTGACATCACAGACCACGGTATTCTTTTAAATCATCTTAACTAATGGGTAGGCCTCTCTGGCACTCTCTTAAATTAGCTCATTTTAATTAACTGGTAGGTAATTGTCAGTTGTGGTGATAGCAGTTCAGGGATCCATGGTATTATGTACAGTGTACCACCAGGATCAATTATGGGCCTGCTGCTACTTTCAATCTATATATCTATCTATGCTTCCATTAGGCCAGATTATTTCAAAACACAAGGTAAACTACCACACCTGATGCAGATGACAAGCAGCTTTATTTATCCATAGCACTTGATGACCCTGATACTCTGGATTCTCTGATCCAATGTCTGCCTTGTACTCAAGCTAAATAAGGAAATAAAATCAAATTTTAGTTGTTAATAACAATGGAAAGAGAAATAAACTTAACGCCTTAGCATTAAAAGTCAAGGCGGAAGTTGCAAATTTTGGTGTAATCATGGACTCTGACCTAAACTTTAAATCACATATTAACTATTTTACTAGGATGGTATTTTTCCATTTAAGGAACTTTTCTAAAGTTATACCTCTTGAAACACTGCAAGATGTTCAGAAATTAATTTACAATTTTATTTTTAGTCAGCTCGATTACTGTAAAGTACTCTTGACTGGTCTTAAGAAAGACATCAATCAGTTGCAGCTAGTTCAGAATACAGCAGCCAGAATCCTAAAAAGAAAAAAAAAATCTGAGCACATCTCACTAGTTTTAGTTTTGTTACATTGGTTACCCATGTCCTTTAGAACTGACTTCAAAATACTTTGAACGGTGTATAAAGTCTTACATAATCTTGCTCCTTCCTATATCTGGGAATGCCTGTCCCCCTAAAAGAGCCAATATTAAAAGAAATGATGAGACAGCCTTTTGCCATGGCACCCCAAAAATCTGGAATAATTAACCTGTTTACGCCAGGCTAATATTGTGCAACATATTAAGAAACTCCAAAAATCCAACTTTGAGAATCCCGTTACATTCTTTTATAAAAAATTGCTATAGAAATTAATGTTGTTGTTGGTGGTGTCTGGATTTTCAAAAGATATGCAATCCATATAAATCTGTTTTGTTAATTAGTGATTCTAAATCAGCCTTGAATGAGTGTGAGTGTGCATGTGAGTCAGTTCTGCAGTGCCCCCTTTCTAAGGCTGGTTCTTCCCCTGAACCTGATGCCCCCACCACTCATGGGACTTTAGTAAAATGAGATTTAGGGCAGCATAAGTAATGTAAGTGAATACTTGGGGAAACCAACACATACACAATATTGAAGGGTAAGGTGGAGTGTGTCCTCAGAATATAGTGTATACAGCTTAGGGAAATATATATGCTAGGAATGACCATGATCATATTGCTTAGAAACTGACTGAACGAAGCAGAGAAACTCATTTAGCTGCCAGGTTTTTGACTTTTATTTTGCACTAATTTTCTCCCAGAACAGCAGTGATTAACATAGCTCATGTAAGAATAGGAATGCGTGAACCTGCCTGGGTGGCATTTAAGGACATTATTTAGGAGCTAAACTGAAATTCCACAGAACTCCACATTGTAAGGGGTTAGTATGTGGGAAGACAATAAGCAGCTCAAAAAGAAATTTCCTTCCATGTGCCGTGGCTTTCACAGAATGTTAAAAAAGGCAAGTCTTTCTACAAGTGTAGCAGGACATCAAGCAACAGATATGCATAAGCAGTTAGGAAATATTCTTATTCATTTCCTGGTAAACTCAATTTTTAAATATAATTATTTGTGTAAAGACACCTTTGCATGAAATTGTTATAAGATCATGATACATAATAATGTTTTACATTTTGTTTTGAATTTGCTAGTGGACAGAGGGATTTCAGACAAAAAAGTGTAGCAAGGAATAGGTGCAGGGCACAGTAAGGACTTAAGAAAGAGATCCATGCATACTATGGCATAGATAAGGTAAGCCACACTGTCAGTGCAGAAAACAATGGCACTTCCAGAGACAGCATGGAAGAAGCAGATGTTACTTTCCAATAGTAGTAATGTACAATATATTTATAGAGAGAGCGTATTAGGCTTTGTAAGCCTCAATGAAAATTAAAAGACTGCCTGGCAGAAGGGTTGCAACACATGGACCCAGTCATGGAGGACAAAGACCATGTTGCACCCTTTAATAAGTCATCCAACAAGGGGGCTGTCCTGGAGACCTCTAAAAGTAAATGGCAGCTTTAACCAGGTATCCTTGTTGCCAAAGTAGGACTTCCTCTGATCCTGGAATTAATTTTGAAGCTTGACTGTAAGTGTCCCTTGAACAGGATGCAAAACCACCTCATGCCCACAGTCTCACTTGAGTCTAGAGTCAAGAGGTGAGTAGGGGTGAGGGTTTAAATGGTAAATCTATCTATCTATCTATCTATCTATCTATCTATCTATCTATCTATCTATCTATCAACTATTTAAATATATTAATGAGGGCAAGTGGGAAATCCACCCTACCTGTTAGACAGGATACAAACCTTTATTGACTCTCACAGAGACTATGTGATATTATTTCATTTGTTTTTATTGTTATACCCTATTCACCCTTTGTTTATCTCTCCCACATTTCTTTGTTTACTAGATTAATCTTTTTTTCTCAATATTATTGGTAAATAGGGTCATCTCAATAGTGTCCTCTTAAGCCAAGTGATTTATTCAAGGTCACAGAATGAGCTGCAGCATATTATTTTATGTTCAGTGCCCTAATCACTGTACCACACAGGCTGTATATATTAAGACACATCCTTGACAGGCAGACAGCAGGGACCATCTTTAACAACAGGTACATCCCAGCTCAAACCAGTTGGTGATCTTATTCTGTACAGTTACCAGGATGGGGTGATACCAGACTTGGATGCATACTTGATGGAACATGAATTTTCTCCTCATTCCTTTCATCTGTCTGTCTAAATGTAGCTTTGAGATCCTCAATGATTCAAGCAGCAGATATGAAAAAGCTACAGCAGGGACGACTTGCTTATTAGATGATGAATGGATGATTTTAACAACATAGTAAATAAAACACAACTATCAATCATTTTCTGAACCTGTTTTATCCACAGCAGCTTCATTTACTAGGCAGCAAATGTAGCTGAGTGGGACACAGGCCCACCTCAAGAGCACCAAATCAACATTGGTTACAAAGTCCTAAAAAGAACTGCTATTTTGAATATGTAAATATTTGAATGCAAATTACATTCGAAACACCTTGAAAAGATTTCGGCTGCCCTCTGCTCCACTTCACTGCCTCTTTCTGCTTAGCTTAGCGCTTTTTTGTATTGTTTGTAGTTTCACCTCCTAACGATCGTACTCGTAGCCCTGGTAAAACATTTGGCTGCCAGGTTTTTTTCTTTTTTTTCCCTTGGTGCCTTGTAAGACAACAGTGTTTAATGTCGCTCCAACCTGTGTTAGGGGTAAGGATAAGTGAGCCTTCAAACAAGGCAATGCAATATTACATTTTTCTGGCTCTGCACATATTAAAACAAACATCTGTCACAGCAGCGCATTTGAACAGCACACCACTGAGCCGGCAGCATACCTTCTACCTTCTGGCTGTAACTTTTAACAGAAGCTAATGAACGTAGAACTTGTCTAGGGTGCTGTTTAGCCTTGAATTGAAAACGTATGTCAAAGATGGAGGAGTAAAGGAAAAAAAATTACCAACAGATCACGTCCGAGGTTGGCACATCTTATTCTGCAACATATCTTCAAAAAGGGATAACTTATGAAAACAAAAAAATGATACAGTTTAATTTTTGTAAGAAGAGAAGAGTAAAGAACAGTAAAAAAAATTAACATCTGATTTAGAATTCGTTCATCCTTTTACTAAACTTGCTTCATTCAGTTTGAGGGTCATTGGGAGTTGGAGCCTGGCTTAGCTGCATCAAACAACTGGAGAAAAATACAGCCCTGGATGAGGTGCCGGTCAATCACAGGGCTCCCTCACTCTGTGCCAAATTAGTGTCACCGATCAGCCTTTTACTACCGGTCCCCACAGACAAGGGCTAGGGATAGTTTACACCCAGATAATGACTAGGGCTGGGGGCTCAGCCCAGTGCTATTCGAAATCAAAATATTCCATGAGTTCAGACATTTTTTTAACCTGCTTATCTAGCTTAGGGTCACAGGAAAATGGAGACTATTGCAATAGCATTTGGTGCAATACAGAAACCAGCCCAGGATGGGGTGGCAGTCACTGTCAAATCACAATGACACACACACTTGCAATCACAATCACACAGGGCCCATTAAGAGTCATCAGTTAACCCACTATGACATGCATGTCTTAGGCATGTGGCAGAAAAACCCAGACAGACACAGGAGGAATATGAAACCTCCTTACAGAAAGTGCCCAGCTGTTGTGCTGACACATCTGACAGACTAGTTATAATGCAGCAACCAGGAGGTGAAACGTAAGTCAGTGTTGGATCTAGCAGCAGGAAAGGCAAACAGGATGAATGGAAATGGCCAGCAGAGGAAACATTAAGCAAGTCAAAAAGTCAAAACAAGAGTCAAGCCTAACTTTCATCTAATCAAAATCGCATTCCAAGAATTGAAGTTAAGGAACAAAACTCTAAAATCAGAAACCTTGAAATCTAATAACCATGTTACTTACCTGCATGCATGAAGAGTTTTTTGTTTAATTTATCCACAGACTCACAGGACAGAGATGCATCCAATGTGCCAGTATTTAAAGTGGCACGCTAATGGTGTTGCAATGTGCAAACTGGTATTGCAGTCTCAGGATGGTGATCTCTAGGGAAAAGATGTATAATAAAATCAACATCTTTAAATGTTACTGAAGTAAAAATAAGAAGGACAGAAACCAATTCCATGTATAACAAAATCACCAAAAAACTAAGAAAACGTACATAAATGGAGCAAAATTAAAACAGAAAAAATTTATAATACAGGTAAATCATAACATCAGCTAAGGATTTGCACATGTGACTCTAGTGGGTTTATTAAGTCAAAGTAGAGAGGGATAAACAAAGGGTATAACTAATGCAGGGGTATAACTTTCGTGAAGAATATGGAAACTTTGTTAACCAACATTGTTTAAATGTTTTTTTTCTGAAACATCTCATTTTCCAAAGCCCCCATCTGCCGCTCATAACATGTGGTATTGTTTAGTATTACACATTGTCACACATGCGCATCAGAGCAACACCTCATCTAAGGTATGCAGTACCCCACCGGGCAGAGAGGGAGAGCTGTCACTAACTGTATCATCTCTTTTCTTCCCCACAGCACTGAGAATAAGCTCCTTTTGGGCAACTGAGCCACCCCACCCATTTGCAAGGCTATAAAAACTCTCAAATGCCATTGTCTCATTTGGATCTGGACTTTCTGGAGGATCGAGCTCTGCATTCAAGATCAGCACTTATCAGCTAACCCGTTGAGAAGCCAGGAAGGCTATTTTGTGTTTTTGATTTTACTTTGCACTCTTGTGCAGCTGTTTTGTTTAAACCTCCCAATTTGATCAAAAGGAGCACCCCAATACTCCTTTGGTCCACAACATACAGTGACCAGTGCCGGGATTTGAAACCAGACACCTGGATCAGTGAAGCCACATCTCTAAATGCTTGGTCATCATACCACCATCTTCATCATTCATTTGTTATGATTTTTTTTAAAAGAGCCATGGAGGTAAATGTCAGCATAGCTTCAATAAGTAAAGCTCAGCTTAGCTGCTGTTTATAAAAAGGTGGATGTTATGAAAGGGTTTGAAGAGAACGTAAATCTGCTTTTTTCTAATGTCTATTGTAGCCTTAAGCATGAATCATACCGTGTTCTTTTTATTGGTATTTTTCAGAAAACATTACCTGAGCATGACCCAAACCTGAATTACTTTTGTGAAAGCATGCCCTGCCTGGCCTGAATCCAATATAAATATTCAAGTCTCATTGGGACAGGGTCAGGCAGCAAGCTTCTAATCCTCGTTTGTGGAGGAGAGATTCCTGTTATTTGACCAGGAGCCATAACTCTCCTTAGGGAGAAGTATAAGTCATGCCACAGCAGTAATAATAGGCATGGAGAAGTGTGGTCACTCAGTTGGCATGGCGTCAGGTGAACAGTTCATGAAGTAGGGACATCTTCACAGAGAGTGTCAGGACTGAGAATGGCAGAGATTGCTCTGTGCTTTAAAACAGTGTGGAGATGCAAGCTGAATATAGGCTTCGAATTAAGAGGTCTCCTATAAACTACACACAAAATGGAGGTGGCTTTACATATCTGTTTCTATTTCTCTCAGTATTTCATCTTTATCTCAGCTTCTTTTCAAGCACAACCTGTGCCACTGGTGTGTATTGAGTCGGTGTGCTTCTCACCAATGACATTGGGTAACCACTTAAATCATTGCTGTTACAGCCTGTTGCTGGAACCATACTCCATGAAATGGTGACTTACTCTAAATAGACTCCAGCATTTCCTGGGCAATTGGTTGATCCTGCTGCCAAGTATAAATCAGCCTGCCTAAGGCAGATAGGTATTATATAACTTAGTATGGTTATGGATTTACAACTTCTCTGAGACAAAGGTTTCATTTACTGAATACAGAGGTTCCCCATGACTATACAAATGCATAGTGGATTAAGTATGCTTTATACTACCATTCTGATAACTCTGTGCAAATATCTAGAATTCAAAAACTTGTTTTGCTAACTTACACGTTTCAAAACAATTTGCTGCATTATTTTTCCCCAGAGTATGGCATGGTGGAGGAGTGGTAGCGTTGCTACCTCACAATAAGAAGACCAGAGTTCATGTCTCGGATCCTCCCTGTGTGGAGTTTGCATATTCTCCCAGTGTATGCATGTATTTCTTCCCACAGTTTAAACACATGCAAGTTAGGTGGATTGATGATACTACATTGGCTGGGGTGTGTGTATGTGTGTTTTCCCTGTGATGAACTGGTGCCCTGTTCAGTGTTTGTTCCTGCCTTGTGCCCAATACTGGCTGAGATAGGCTCCAGCACCCCCTGTGACCCTGTACAGGACTAAGAGGGTTAGAAAATGACTGACTGATTCTTCCCATTCCCTCGATTCACAGACTGTTTTTTGTGTTCATTTTAGGTTATTCACTCCTTTTCTAAATCTGTTTATTTTAGTACAGTGTCGTGGGGACAATCTGTTGAGGTTTAACTCTGGGAATGAGCAAACCCAGTAGGAGTTACCAGGCCTTGAAAGGGTACATTTATGCACATATACATCCAAACTCATCCCTATGGAGCCAATTTAGAATTGAGATTCAACCTATTCTGTATGTTCTTTACATACATGGTGAAAACTCAAACACACAAGAGGACAAAAAGTCAGAATATGAACCCAGCTCCTATGAGAAAGCAGTGCTAACCATTATGCCACCCATTTTCTCATATCATTTCAGCTCCAATCATTTTTAAATGGAACTCTTCTCCAAGATCTATAAATATGTATAAGTCAAAAAGTAAAGTCAATTTGAAAATAATTTTGATAAGTGCAACAGATAGATGATGACACAATACAACATGTTCGTGATGGCTTATTGGTCATTTGAATATGTATAGTGCCATTAGTGATGCTAAGGTCAAATGAACATGGACAGAATCCCTATGGAATTGCACTAGAGTTGAACAACATGCTGTAGTGAGATTTCTTTGGGCAGAGTGAGTGAAACCTACTGAAGTTCACCAAAGGATGTTAGGTTATTCAGCTCAGTAAGCTGTTTGGTTACCCATCGTGCGCAAACTTTATGGTACTTAATGTCATCCTGCACTATACCATGTTTAAATCCATAGCTGATATTCAAATGTGCAGCAATGGCAGATGTATTCTGCATGTCTTCTCTGTTAAAGGCATTTGCCATGTTGATTTAGGCTTGTGTGAAAATGTTGATGGTTGACCAGATAGACCTTCATTGGTTACACTCATTGTTTTTGATTTAGATCTTTCTAATGATTCATAAACTTGTGTCATGCTGATTTCACTTCCATACTGAGCCATCATCCTTTGGTGAATTTCAGCAGGTTTCAATCCTGCTGCCTAAAGAAATCTCACTACAGCATGTTGTTCAACAATTGTTCAGTTCCACAGTGGAGTGTGCATGTTCATTTAACCTTGGCTTCAGCTAGACTAATGGCACAGCACTGTGCCCTACATGCTTGAACTACTCGTGCATCAGCTTCTATCTGTTGCAGGTACTGTGGAATTTTCAAATTGCCTTCACTTTTTGATTTACCTTTATAACAGTAGCCAAAAACTATGGGACATTTATAGACAATTAAAGTCTGTAAGAAAGCATTAATAATCTAATCTATGTAAAGATCTGTATACTTTAGTCAAAATCTTAATACTTTCTAGATTTCCTTCTTTCTTTTTTCTTGTGGCTGCCTACTGTGGGGTAACCCATCACATTCCATCATTCCTCTGCAGAAATGTAAAAAAAAAAAAAAAAAAAGGCAGCCGAGGAAGACCACATTTAATTTATCCTGCCCAAAACATAGAATAAAAAAAAATGACTAACTCTTCCCAAACAATGAAATATGAAAGGACTACAGTGCAGAAGGTGAGGCAGAGGAAAGCCATATTGTAACAATCTTCCTTCATAGTCATTAATTGTATCCTGCTGTTTCAGTCTCCCCAACTGTGTGTGCTCAGCGTATGTCAAACACATTTCCCCTCCGCGTAAGCACTCAAGAGATGACTTAACCCCTTCGCGAAAATAACTCTCTTACCCTGATTAGCCGATCAGCCTATACAAGGATTGAGGGATGTGCACAGGAAGAAATGGAATAGAAAAGCAGACACAATACAAGAGAAGGCATGCTGGGGAGTCAGCAGGCACAGTGCTTCTGAATTCTCTTCAAGTAGTCCAGAAGCACTGGCTGTAATTAACAATGAAAGGAAGAGAAAATAAGCTGACCTATGGCAGGAAATGCTGCTGTTGGGAAAGCTGCACTTTTATTATAGGCATTGACACCAGGTGTTGGCTTAATGGCTTGCCCAGATGCAGACAGGTAACATGTTTATTTATCTTTAATTTGATATTTTTTTCATTTTACCCATAAACTTTTTCTGCATCTTAAAAAGCAAGATAAAAATGCATTATTTTGATTTGTTTTCTTTTTATTCAACGTTTATTTTTGTATTGTATACCTTCACCGTGATTTGATGAATTTGACTAAATGCTAATTTGGCTGTTGGTGAGATGTTGAGGAGTAATGATTACGGTTGGTCTTGTCTTCTTTGTTTTTTTTTTTTTTTTTTTTTAAACTTTATTAATCCCAAAGGAAATTACTTTTGCATACCCCTTGGGGTCAGAGTGAAGGGTCAGCCATTGTACAGCGCCCCTGGAGCAATTGAAAGTTAAGGGCCTTGCTCAAGGGCCCAGCTGAGTAGGATCTCTTTTGGCAGAGATGGGGATTCGAACCAGCAACCTTCGGGATACCAGCGCAGATCCTTAGCCTCATTATTATTTGAGTGACCTTCAATGAACAATATGACTTTTTATGGCATTTTCCCTTGATTTGCCTTTTTGTACTTAATATTAAACTGTGTCTTGCAATGGACAGGTGTCCCGTCTAGGGTTGTGTCTGGCACTGCGTCCCATGCTGACGATAAAAGCCTCTGGCCCCCTGTGAGCCTGAATTAGATTAAGCAAGTATGAGAATGTGTGTACATTTAAGTACATTAGGCATATGAATGATAACAAAGAATACTTTTAAAAGAAATTAAAAGAATGTTATCAATAAATGACACGTGCCACTGTATGTGTTCTATTTCACATTTCTAAGGGATTCCCCACCACATTTTTGTAAAAACAGATGAGCAGATTTACAACATCTCTGTCAAAGCACAGATGGGTCCCTGAACCACCTTTAGAGGCATAGAAGACAAGCAAAATAAATCTTCCACTGAAAATATTTAGCTAGCTGTACAAAGTAAAAGTTCAAAAAGAAACCAAGAGAAAGAAAACACAAATGAGTTATTCCAGAACTATGAAACATTACCACATTAAAAACAACAATTTATTTTTAATATAGCGCTCTTCATATTAGTGCATTTTTCAGAGGGATAAACTGACCACCAAAACCATCAATCAGTAGAGACATACACACACAAGTAACAAAATTAACCATATAGTTCAATGGTATGGCGGCAGTAGTGAAGAGGAAAACAGAATTTCTAATAAGTTTTGAATCCAGCAGAAAAATCAAAACCAGTGATGCAAGAAGTACTCCGCAGCCATACTTGAGTATAAAGTAGAGGTAACTTTCAGAAAAGTTACTAAAGTAATATTTGCCCAGGAGCAAAATACTTACGTAGAATTTTCAAAGCATCTGATGTCATTTGTAATTAGATATCAAAAGTACAAGTAAATGTAGGGTGTCTCCCTGGTTTATATAGAGCATTAGAACAATTGTGGTGAGAATAATTAAACAGTGGCGCTGGGCCAGTCATTTAGACCTGAATGTCAGCAAGGCCAAGGAGATGGTCATTGACTTTAGGACGGTTTGATAGAGGAATTAAGGCAGGCCATGATGCGCCTGACAGATCTGCCTGCCTCTGCACATGAAGGCAGCGCAGTCAGCCAGATACCCCAATTAGCCACGGAGTGAAATGCACAACTAGCACCTGCACCTTCTTGGGGCATGATTATTTATTTAAAATTACACACCTATTGTTCAGCTACAGACTCTCTGTACCACAGTCAGCAACATCTGGCCCCACGCCGTTCTACGAGCTACTGCACGGTGTACTCTTCAATAACTTTGTCGATGATTGGGTGTTAATGTCAGAGTCTCACATTGAAAATTGTCTCACTTCATACACGTGACTTTCCCTAAAGTTCAAGATGGCTATAGTAAAATGTTGTGCGTTTTTGCACAGCTGTTTTGTTTTGATTTAATATTGCAGTAAAGAATGTGTCTAGAAAAGTATATCACTGTAAAAGTAGCCATTTGTGGTTCAGAATTCACTGAAGAAAAACTCAAGTAAAGTGTAAATATTCTTGCAACATGCTTAAGTACAATAAATACATTTTTCTAATTCATTAGTATACAACACTGGTAAAAGCCAAACATACCCAGGCCATCTGTTCATCCATACCTGCCTTGCTATAATAGTAGTCACTGTTGGTGAAGTATAAAGTGACAGATTTGGCCCTACTCTGTGTCAAACTTTCTAGTTAGCACTTACTGGTTAATTGAATGAAACCCAGGAGAGAAGCAGAAAAATCAAAACAGTGTTTAAGATTATAGACTGCGTAGCTATAACTGTATATAACTGTATAAGTGTAAACACATAAAAACATACCACGCCACACCACATAAGCACTTCCAGCAGAAGCAAACTGTTACAATAACTGAAAATTTAGAAACTGATATGCTCACTGAATTTACTTGTTTATAGTAATGTTGTGAAAAAAACCTTTAGCTTACCATGAAACAAACACTGAGGCACAATCTGTAGAGTTGGCTGTGGCATGTAGAAAGACTTTTGACATTGCCATGCTTTATATTTAGAGCGCAGACAAAACTTAACTGTTATCTGCAGAGGTCTGATCTGTGAAAATGACAAGTGCTTTTCTGCTCAGCATTTACAAGTCTTCATTCAGTAAGTCTGTGATACTAAAGATGTTTCTGCATTCTTACAGAAATACTGAAGGCACATTTCATTTGACTCAATAATATTGTTTTTGGCTTATATGACAAAGATTGAGTTTTTACTTATTCTATAAATGGTTTAGATGCATCAACTATGTCATAAAACACTACATCTGTGCGTCTGGTCCATCAGAGCAATCTGATTGATCAGTTTGGCTTTGGTGACACGAAGACAGAGGAACTGCGAATGTGAGATGCATGAGGAGAAGTAAAAACACACTCTGAGAGAGTCACCTTCAAAGGCAGAAAGTATAAAATCAAACAGGAGGTGAGAAAGGCACATTGAAAATAATGAGAGTCTGAGAAGCAGGCTTTGTGAGAACACATCCAAGAAAGGGAGTGCCAGTGAAAAGAGGCTCAGACACACTGGAATACAGAGGAAAGGCCCTGAAAGTACATGTAGGGCAGGAGATAGCAAACATTTTTTAATTATCCTATTACCTGTCTTTGACAGGTACTGTAGCTAGTAATATATAATGATTAAAACAGAAGCGAAACTAGAGTTGAAATCCATATGTACATTGATAACATTTCCTTTATAAGAATCATCAGTAGATTAACAAAACAGTACATTTATAACCAAAAGAGTCAATGGATGAATTACAATATAACACAAGAAGATAACTTTTAGAAAAGTTTTTTTTTCTTATAGACCATTACAAAATTACATTAGGAGAGATTTATAGAGTATAAGAGCCACAGAGCTCTTATTGTATTGGATTGTATAAAAAATTTTAAGAACAATGAGAAGCTAGCATAAGATCATCTCAGTTGGCTCAAAAAACAATGTGATATGTGAGCTAATGATGAGTAATTCAAAGTGTGTGAATTAGTAGCTTTCAAAATCAGAGTTCTGAAAATAAAAGGAGGAATCCTAACAATTTAGGCAAATAAAATCAAGAATAAAACTTACACGCAGACATCATATCATTTAGTGTAGGTCCTGAATTAGAGAGTATATTTATACAGTAGCAATCAGTGTTTATGTTATAGTAGTATCTGATGCAGCTAGACATTGCTATGGTGTACTGGCAATGTATCCCATGTAACAGCACACATTTTAAATTAAAAATCAAAGATTACTGTATTTACATGATTACTTGGAATGCTTGGTTTCATTTTGTTAAAGATGTGCTTAGTGAGTAATCACTGTATACATTATAACAGAAGCAATAACTTTGTTGTGGCTCTCCACATCCAGAATAATGCTAAGCAGGCCAAAAGTATACAAAACTGTTGTTTTATCAGAAAATGAAACAAGCTCTGTTTCCTCTCTTCTTTCTTCATGTCTCATCTTCACCTCCCCTGGGGCCTCATGTATAAACGGTGCGTATGCACAGAAAAGTTGCATAAGAACGTTTCCACGTTCAAATCGCGATGCATAAAACCTACACTTGGCGTAAAGCCACGCACTTTTCCACAGTACCTCATACCTTGTCGTACGCAAGTTCTCTGCTCGGTTTTGAAGACTGGCGGCTCCCAGCGTCAAAGCAGTGCTACTGTTCCCGTGTGGTTACCCTTTATTTCTTAGAACCACATTCCTGACGCGGCTTTATAAATACATTGAAACTAACCATATATTGTTTATTAGTGTAATGCATCTGATTGTAATTAACCTGTAACAATATAATGGTCCAGGGAATAGCCATAGTATTCCAAATACCATAACTGCTTTAGCGTTGTAACTCTCACTACACCTTTTTTTTCCCTCTTTCAGCTGCTCCCGTTAATTGGTTGCCACAACGGATCATCTTTTTTCATATTACTCTCACTGCACCACTCGGAGTATTTATATCACTGTATCTGAGTGGGGAATCACAGCAGCAGCTGATCGGAAAGAGAATTATCAGTATAAAGCATCAAACCTCGCGGTTCAGACACAGTTTCATCCCAAGAACTATAAATGCATTCAATCAAGTGCTCCTCGTAGAACTGTTTGTACTTATAAGTACAATTACCCCACTGTAAACTTGTACTACAGTTATAATATTGTACAACCTGCGCCACTTTATAAAGCACGTATTTACATATGATGACAATATCATTTTTAAGATGAAATGCAGCAAAATACGTTGATTATATTATACAGATACAACTTTAACTTCATTTAAATAATCTGTATTGTTAATAATTAAACAAGTGAGGACATGGTGCCGCAGCACTGGCTAGTTCACGGATTGTTCCTGCTTTGCGCTGTATATTTGCTGAGGATGGTGCGACACTGAAAGGATAGATAATATCATTAAACACGTACTATGAAGATATTTCAATGTTCCTCAAAAGTTTTGAAGAATCGTCATTGTAAGCTTACAGATGGCTTAACGTCTATTACAAGGCTGATTGTGTGGCGATTGGGTATTTGGAGAAAGAAAAGTAAGGACAGGAATTGGATGATAGTATGTTTGAAAGAGACAGTATTGCTACAATAATTTCATCGAAGGTTGCACACAATCACGCACCGTGTTTCCCTGTTTAATAAAATGCTTTAACTCCTATCATCATGAAAAAGATATCACGTATACATCTCAGTATTTTAATTATTCAGAGAGCTGTAATATCACGAATGTAATGGATTCTGTGTTCTGTCAGAGAAAGAGAAACAACGGAAGCACGTAGTGATTCACACACATAGAGCATATTAAAGATCAAATACAAAACAAAGCATTTAACAGGCTACTTTAGTTACGATGGGATTTGAGAAACTAGTAAATTAAACGATTTTAAGATGAAGTTTATGTTCTACTTTAATGACAAAATAAACTACGTGATTAAAGTGGATATTTCAAGATTGAAGTTAATATTTTGTGCTTTTTTTTCTCACTGTACCCTAATAAGCTTCCATATGACACTCAGACGGAGGGCTACGTCTCGCCTTTTTACGGCGACTTTGATATGTGACAACTTCTTTTTTATGTCGGGCACTGTGCGACTTTGTGAACTTGAGCTTGTTTCTCCAACATGCTATGTCACTCGATCAACTTCCTTTTGTTGATTATACCACTGTATAAACCAACAAATAGTACGTTTTTCTTTGCCTCCATTTGGTATTCGCTGAAATTCTTATATTTTCCCTCTTGCTTTTGCCATTGCCTTTTCACAGAACGCTGAGCTTAAGGTGTATTTGTATTGATATGCATATTCAAAGAGGCGTAATTCTGGGAGGAGACGGGGCGGGACAGAAGGCGTGTGCACGTGTGTTACTTTTCACGCTGATCAGGATTTATGGAGGGGAAGAACACGGAAGTTGGAGTACACACAGATTCCTGCATCTGGGATTTTCTGTGCTTAAGCACATTTTGGCTTTTGTGCTTATGTCATGTTATAGTGCGAATTATACACACGGCGTTATGCATGAGGCCCCTGGTCTCTATATGTCTCTCTATGGCATACAAGGCTGACTTCTTTTTCTCACATCGTCCAACTGCTGATGGCTGCCAGTGAACCCTGGTCCCAACTCACTTCCTAACTGAAGAAGCAACAAGTCTTCTCACTGGAGGTTTTTTTTGTAATTGTCCATCTAGTCTTACATTAGGAGTTGATTTTTTGAATACAAGGACAACTGACTACAACTCCCTCCTGCAGCTGCTTTAATCCCTGATCACCCCGATCCTTGTGTAGTCCTTAAAAAACCAGATCACTTAGCCAGCACCTGGGTCGTCTCCCAGTTAGGCAGAAAGATGACACTCAATGGACTGGAAGTGTGCAATTGCACCCCCTATCTTGTTTTAACTTTTCTAACTTGGTTATCCCAACATGAAAATATAAGCTGGTTGCTGTCTGTTGGCGCGTCTTCTGTCCTGCTTTCAAACTATTCATGTTCTCTCTGTCTCCTCTCACTACAAATAGAAAAAAGTAATAATAATAGTAGTATTATTATAATTCTGGGTTACATTTATTAATAGTAATAATAATAATTAGTTACATTTATATAGCATTTTCCTCGCTACTTAGAGCACTTTCCATAGACAGAGGGGATTCAGTTCAACCACTACCAATGTATAGTATCCACCTGAATAATGCAATGGTAGCCATCATTGCTCCAATATGCTCACCATATGTTAGCTATTAGGTAGTGAATGGGTGAGATGGAAAGCCAGTTAGATAGGAGCAGAATGGATAAGGCCAAGATAGGCAATTTAGCCGGGACATCATGATAAACCATTCCCTTTCAAAAGATGGCTCTCTTTCTTCTTTTTTCATTCTCCTGTTCTCTTGCCCAGACTCCCTTTTTAAACTGCCACAGCTGCCACAACTACCAACTCCGAGGTGTGAATGAAGCACTTAACTGACCTGCTTCTGAAATGAATATGTAATCAGCCAAGCATCTCCATCAACCTTGAAGCAGCATGTGCATGCCCTCACGTGTATACTCTGAATTATTTATTTAATTTAAAATCACTCGATGTCATGGACCTCAACCATCACACTTGTCCTCCCATAAGCCACCAGTTGTGTATGAAGGCAACCGAATGCAACTGGTGACTCAAGGTCTGTGACACTGCCTGTGTGCACTGCACTAAAAATAATAATAATAATAATAATAATAATAATAATAATAATAATAATACATTTTATTTATACAAGGCGCCTTTCAGAGAACTCAAGGACACCGAACAAACAATAAATAAATAAATAAATAAAAGACACAATTATAAACAACTTAAAACATCAGGAAATCTAAAAATTAAAACCAAACAAAACCACTATAATCAGGAGGAAGAAGAAAAAGCCATTTTAAACAAATGTGTTTTAAGTTTACATTTAAAGGATGAATATGATTTGATATTTCGGAGATCCACAGGTAATGAGCTCCAGTGCTTGGGAGCAGAACGGCTGAAAGCTCTGCTCCCCATGGTGGTTAGACGGACGGAAGGAACGGTCAGATGGGTGGAGGAAGAGGATCTAAGGTTACGGGATGGAATGGCAACATGCAGAAGGTCAGACAGATATGGAGATATGGAGGTGCAAGGTTATGGATGGCCTTAAATGTTAGTAGCAGAATCTTAAAATCAATACGAAACTTGATCGGGAGCCAATGAAGCTGCTGCAAGACCGGAGTAATATGGTGAAAAGATGGGATTCCAGTGATGATACGTGCTGCAGAATTCTGGACTAACTGAAGCTTATGAAGAGATTTATTAGGGAGAACAAAGAGGAGTGAATTGCAGTAGTCCAGCCAAGAAGTGACAAGACTATGAACAAGAATGGCAGTGGTATGAGGAGTGAGGGAGGGGCGAATGCGATTAATATTACGTAAGTGGAAGTAAGCAGACCGGGTGATGTTATTAATCTGACATTGGAAGGATAGAGTACTGTCAAGGATGACACCCAGACTCTTGACCTGAGATGATGGGGAAACAACAGAGTTATCAATAATAAAAGAAAGATTATTGGTTTTGGATAATGATGATTTTGAACCAATGAGGAGAACCTCAGTATTGTCACTGTTTAATTTAAGAAAATTTGAAGAGAACCAGGATTTAATTTCAGAAATGCAGTCAATAAGCGAGGGTGGTGGAAAAGAGGAGGTGGGTTTACCAGAAAGGTAGAGCTGGGTGTCATCAGCATAACAGTGAAAATTAATGTTATATTTGCGAAAAATATTGCCAAGGGGAAGAAGGTAAATAATAAAAAGAAGAGGCCCCAGGACAGAGCCTTGGGGCACACCAGAAGTAACAGCGGTGGGTTGGGATGTGAAGGTTTTAAGCTGTATGAACTGAGTGCGGCCTGAGAGGTAAGATCTAAACCAATCAAGTGGAGTGTGAGTAATGCCAATCAAAGATAATCTATTAAGGAGAGTGGTATGACAAATAGTATCAAAGGCCACACTCAGATCAAGAAGGATGAGAATAGTGATTAGACCAGAATCAGCAGCCATAAGGAGGCCATTAGTAATTTTAACAAGTGCCGTTTCTGTACTATGAAGGGGGCAAAAACCAGACTGGAACTTCTCATATAGATTATTGTGAGACAAGTGGGTGTGAAGTTGGATAGCTACTATTTTTTCAAGAATTTTGGAGACAAAGGGCAAGTTAGAAATTATTGAAATTAGTAGGATCACAACCAGGATTTTTTTAGTATTGGGGTTATAGCAGCAGTTTTGAAAGAAGAGGGAATAATATCAGTAGTAAGAGAAGAGTGAATGATGGCAGAAATAAGAGGGACTAGAGAGGGGAGGCAGGCTTTAACCAAAACTGTAGGCAGGGGGTCCAGCTGACAAGTAGATGACTTGGATTTGCAGATGAGATCTGAGATTTCAGAGGAAGTGGGAAGCTGGAAAGAAGAGAAAGAATGAATAGGTGAGTGTAGTTCAGAAGAAATACAGAAAGGATCTGGACCAAGGTGCTGATGTATCTTTTGGATTTTCTCATTGAAAAAAGACATAAGAGAATTACAGAAGGCAGTTGAGTAAAGGTGAGATGGTAAAGAGTCAGGAGGTTGTGTAACATTATTAAGTAAAGAAAACAAAGACTTGGTGTTACCTGTATTACAAGTAATTAACTGAGTGTAATAATTAGATTTGGTTTGAGCTATACAATCCTTGTAATACAGTAGATGATTTTTATACATCTCTTTGTACATCTCATTCATTAAGTTGTGAAAAGTCTTGAGGTTGCTGCCAAGTCTCAGTTAAACAGAGAAAGTCAAACTAACGGTCAATGAGGAGATCCTGAATGAGATGTCCCTTGCTCTTAAGTGAGCGGATGTTCAATAGACCAAAGCTGACAATGTTGCTGTCGCATTTGACAGTGGTGTTAGTCGACCGAGCTAAGCTGGCCAACACGCTATGGTCAGTGTTCCTATCTGTGTTATGTGGAGGGTGCCGAAAATCAGACCAAAAAGAGTTAATTCCTTTCGAGGGGTCCGTTCGGAATCTCCGGCGGGACCCACGATGGATGTATCTCCGACGAGGGAGAAGTATGACGTCCGGGTCGAAATATAGCATAGACAGCAGAGGCACAGACTGGAGAAGACGCAGATGAAGCAGCTCAGCAGCTGGGTACTGGAGGAGGCCAGTCGCAGGTTGGATAACGGGCGACAGAAGACTCCAAACAAACATTAACCAAGCAGATATCCTACCAGTCCACATTGTAGGCAAGGAGGCCGCAGGCAGCTCAGACGTCCAGAAAATAAACCGGTAAGTTTCAATCGAAACGGAGATAAATCAATATTCTAGTTACCGGCGAGCAGCGGCGACCAGTCCCGCCAGCGTTCACTCAAACCGAAAATGATGTGCCTCAAACCACTAAAATCACTTTTAAAATTCACAATAAACAAATTCTAAGTGCCACTTTTAAAACCAAGATATTTGAAAGAATGAGAATGGTTAAAATACACTATAAAACCATCAATAAGTAAATAGTTCAATAAAAGTTCAAATATTCAAATACGTCCATTCTTCAGGCTTGGGTGCACTGGTTCATACTGTAAGAACAATCAGACATCGATTCCTCTTGCTGTTATCCTTCTGTTCTTCATTTCTCAGCGCCACTAGCTCATCTCTCTCCTGTCCAGGTCGGCTCCACATCCTTTTGCAGGTTGAAGCCCCATCACAGAGGAATATGAGACTCAAGTACTTAACCACTAAGAGCAATAGCAGCAGCCACTGTGGGTGTTTCACACTTTTGTTTCAAAGCATTTACTTAATTTATTAGCTGTCAAGCAGTGGTGGCTAGTTTCACAATTTACTCCTGTCACTCGAGCATTTGATCCCAAATGCCATTGCATAATAACATGACATTACATTTCATTTACTTTAATAAAAATAGCACAAAGGACCAAAAACATAGAAACAATAAATCCAGATTCCTCATGAAAATTAATGACAGAAGACAAAAATATGTACAAAACAACCCAAAATGAACTGAAGAAAATAGAACTAACCCATAACTGAAGTATAGTTACATGTACACTTAAACATAAAGGTGCCAGAGTGTTTTTTATGGTGATGCCATACAGGAACCATTTTGGGTTCCCAAATGACCCATCCACATGAAGGTTCAAGAACGAACCTTTATTTATGTATATAGGTCTATAGCAGGCTCCATACAGTAAATAACCATGACTAGATGATAACAGATTTGTGAAATACCAGTAGGTAATGATTTCTAATAGACTCTTGCTGCATATGTACAGTCGCACTGGCTAAGCATAGATTTTCTTAATCTTTTAGTGTCCTGCTGGTAGCTTCCCATGCATTAAAGATATTTTTTATTCATATTTAGAAAGTTTTTCAAAGCACAAAGATCCAACTTCATGTGCAAAGATCCCTTCCCAGAATGAGATGATGAATGAGGAACCACACAACCCAGTAAAGAACCACATAATGCCTTTAAATAACCATTATTTCTAAGAGTCTACAGAGTGCAGTGAAAGTCATTCAGTCATCTCTACTCAGTTGCCTAATGTCTACATCCTAGTCACACTTCTGTCTTAATGTCCCTGCTGCCCCTGCCTAAAGCTCTTCTGACTAACCAGTTAAATATTTGAGGTTTATCTTCTTACTGCCAGTACTGATTTTCCTGTCTGTACAACCCTTGTGGGCCCTATCCCTGTTCAGTGCTACCCTTTAATCCTTGACATCCAAATTGTCCCCCAAAAATAAACCTTTTAAAAAAGCCACACATAAAGCTCATAAAGAAGTCAATTAACTAAATATGCAACTTATTTAAAATCAGAATTAATGACATAGCTTCAAGAATAATTAATATTCTCCATTGGACCCCAGGAAGCTCTGATTCTACACTAGAGTGAGATGGAGATTCATTATTTAATAGATTGCAAAATGCTTAATGTTCTGTACTGCAAGTATGATGTCACAGGAAGCTGGAATCATGCCTCTTTGGCATCGCGGATTAATGCACTGCTGTAGTGGAGGGGCCGTCAGCAGTGCAGGAGACCCATGACTCAGAGCTGCTCCCTAGGACTGTGCTGATAAAAAAAAAAAAGAAAAAAGAAGTCTGGATTCTGGATACGAAGAAAGTGTTGGAGTGAATTCTGTAACAGTGAAAGACAATGGCCCAAAACAAGTAAGTACAAGCAGTTCCCATGTCCCAGTAAGAGTTTATGTGCCTATTTTAATGTTATGATCTGTTTACAACTATAACTTGCTACCAGTAAAGTGCTAACATAATTATTTTAATAACAATGCACACCTAGGGATAAATGAGACTTTGGCAGGTATAACGGAAAGAAAAATGGATCATTGATATTAATGCTCACACGGTTAGAATGATACTATTTTAGTTTCCTAAACCCCTTTAATTCTGACTTCTTTATAAGCTAAAAATTTATTCACTCTGCTACAGTCATGGTATCTTATTTTCTTTTCTTCATTGCCAATTCTTCCTGTGTGTTACAGGTCATTCTAAAGAATTGGTTCATGCTGCACAAATATATTCTTACTGAGAATAATTAAGCATTTTATTTAAAGAATAAGCAAATTTTAGCAGGCATTAAATGGTCCACTGCATATACAGTAAAATTAAAATAAACCAAATGTAAGCCAAAGATCCACATTCATAGGCCCTGATTATAGGTTGTTAAATGCATTCTGGTCCACTTCCTGAATATAATGGGGACCCTCCTATAGGCACATAACATATGCAGCCTAGATTTATAGCTTCTCTATTTGTTTGTTAAGCTGGTCTTGATATCCTGTTGTTCCATTGGTCACTAGAGGGCTGGCCTGGTACAGCACGGAGGTCAAACATTCCTGTTTGCAATGTGACAAACAGTAGTTTATCTGACATTTGAACTAATTCATTTTATTGCTCTGACTGAGAACATTCGCAATTTGCCATGGCCACCTAAATGAAGGTAACTTAAATAGGATGGCATGCCACCCTCGTTAGATTTTTAGTTCAGTCTCAGGGATTGAACTGGTTGAAAGTCCAAGTAAACAGAGCGATGACATGTTCTGCACAAACTGTTGTGGGTTCCCACCTGGTGCTCCAGTTTCCCCCTTCAGTCCAAAGACATGCAGGGTTATATGGACTGGTGATGCTAAACTGGTGTGTGTTTGTGTGTTCTTCCTGTCTCCCAGTCCAGGGATTGTTCCTGCCTTGCATTCAATGTTTGCTGGGATAGGCTCCAGCTTCCTCACAACCCTGCTCTGGATAAGCAGGCTTAGCAGGTAGATGGATGGATAGATGAATGGATACAGATCAATAAGTGTGTGTGTGTGTGTGTGTGTGGAGGGTGCTTCTGCAGGTATGAAAAACCAGTATGTTGTGTACACTGGGCAAGTGTCTGCTGTTCTTGCAACAGTATAAAAAGTTATAGTTCCAGTACCCTCATTTAGCTTATAGTTACCCTCTGACATCACAGAGCAAGCTAGCAAAGACGCACAAAATCCCATTTTTGAAGGAAGAAAAAGGACAGTTTCCTTTTCATTCATAAAAGCATGAGCAAAATCCCACACGGTTGGAGGAAAAACAAATCCATCATTATTTAAATTCCTCTGGTAAGAAGAGGTGTTTAAACTGTTATTAAAGGATGTGAAATGACATGCCTTTGTGCGTACAGTTCCTGCTTTACCATGTAAGAGGCTAACTTTAAAGCTGATTAACATGCTGTTTAGTATCAGTGTAATCATAAGGAGGCATAGAGCAACTCTCATATACTATAACTCTAACGATACGAACTGTATTCACAATTAATCAAAATAGGAAGCTGGGATGTTTTCTTCCATTTTTTCACATATTAGGTTTTATAAATGTGGTTTATCAGGCAGTGGTTAATGATACTACCTCTTGACTCCAAATGATTAGGTTTAAATGGTGGCCCAATAACTGTACTGAAATTACATGCTTTCCTCTTGGCACAGAAATGTACATGTTAAAGCAGTAACTTTGTACTTTGTGCAACATTCTATGTATGAAAATATGCTATAGAAATAAATGCTGTTATAAGATTAAATTGGCTCCAGTAATAGCTAGTATGGAAGAGTATGCTTTGCCCAGAGCTGGTCGCACCTCTCTGCTATATGAATAAAGCTCCAGGCCTCCATGAAGCGTTTGCTGTGTAAGAGCAGTTCAATAGACAGCATGACTGAGGCAGCGTGTGCTAGATGCTGTATACCGATAATTCTCTTTTCAGTCAGCTGCTCTAGAGCTGTGATTCCCCACTCAGATACAGTGATATAAATACTCTGAGTGGTGCAGCTGAAAGAAGAAGAAGGTGCAGTGAGAATAGCAACGCTAAAGCAGCTATGGTATTTTGAATAGTTTGACCATTCTGTGGACTATTATATTGTTACAGGTTAATTACAATCAGATGCATTAAACTAATAAACAGTATGCGGTTAATTTCAGCGTATATGATAAAGCCACGTCAGTAATGTGGATCTGAGCAAGAAAGGGAAACCACACTGGAACAGTAGCACTGCTTTGACGCTGGGTGCCGCCAGTTTGCAAAACCGAGCGAAGAACTTGTGTACTCCAGGGTTGGAGCTACTGTGAAAATGTACGTGGCTTTACGCCAAGTTTAGGTTTTATACATCGCGATTTGAACGTGGAAACGTTCGTACGCAACATTTTTGTGTGTACACACCGTTTATACATGAGGCCCCAGGTGATCATCTTGCTCATGAAAATAAATTACGTAATTTAAAAGAAAGACAGATTTTTTTTCTTTTCTTATCATGGCCATAGTGTTACTACAAGTAAGTTTTTTCAGGTTTACAGATTTGCATTTTGATATCATACCTGCAGTGGAAGCTGTATGTGGCAAGGGCATAATGGATTCCTTAAGATGGATGTCAGTTTTTGTTTGTTTTTGTATTTTTTTTTAATGATTCGGTTGTTCTACATCATTTTGAAACTACAGATTTTATTGTGAAAATGTATGTTCCAGTGAATGCATGAGCTCTGTTCAGTACAAGTGAAAAGACTTGAGTAATTTTAATAAGCACCAAATTGTTATGTACACACACACACACAATTTATTTTTGTATAGCCCAAAATCACACAAGAAGTGCTGCAATGGGCTTTAACAGGCCCTGCCTCTTGACAGCCCCCCAGCCTTGACTCTCTAAGAAGACAAGGAAAAACTCCCAAAAAAAACTCTGTAGGGAAAAATGTAAGAAACCTTGGGAAAGGCAGTTCAAAGAGAGACCCCTTTCCAGGTAGGTTGGGCGTGCAGTGGGTGTCAAAAGAAGGGGGTCAATACAATACAATACACAGAACAACAAATCCTCAATACAGTATATATCCAGACAACTTGGTCAGAGCCTTTCCAAAACCACAAGGCTTATGGGGTGCTCATGGCCCACCAAGGTGAGTACCTCCCAACAGTCATCCAAGGAGGGAAAAAAAACACAAAACATTGACATGGTGTTGGGCGGCCAAGACTCATTAAAGCAAGAAGTCAACAAAGGCTATCCAGTCTGGTACAACAGAAGGGCTACTGTGGCGCAAATTGCAGATAATTTTAATGATGGTTATGGGAGTAATGTGTCATAACACAGTGCATCGAACCCTGCTGTGTATGAGGCAGTGTAGCTACAGGTCAGTCAGAGCACCCATGCTAACCCCTGTCCATCATTGAAAGTGCCCACAATAGGCTTACAAGCATCAAAACTGGACATTGAATCAATGAAAGAGGGTTGCCTTGTCCAATGAATTCCATTTTCTGTTGCATCTTGTGGAATCCTGGGCAAGCATTTGTCTGGAGAAGTGATGGCTCCAGGATGCACTGTGGGAATAAGATAGGGATATGCAGGGAGTGTGGTGCTTTTGTGAAATGTTATACTGTTAAATTCTGTATTTGTGGTTTCATGTGGATGTCAATTTGGTGCTTACCACCACCTTAAACATCATCACAAACCAGGTATACCCATTCATGGCAATGCTATTCCCATGAAGGAGGTGGCATCTTCCTGTCACACTGCACAAACTGTTTGGGAATGGTTTGGGAAACATGGTGAAGAATTCAAGGTGTTGGCCTGGCTTCCAAATTCCTTATATCTCAATCTAATCAAGCATCTATGGGATGTGTTGGAACAACAAGCTCAAATCAGCGGAGGCTCCACCTTGCAACTGCTCACATCCTATTGCCAGATACTACAGGACACCTTCATAGATCTTGTAGAGTCCATGCCTCAGTGGATAGGGATTGTTTATGTAGCACATGTTGGAACAATGGTATATTGGGCAGCTAATTATAATGTTTTGGCTCATCAGCGTATACGGTCGTTGTATGATTCTTTTTTTTTTTTTTTTTCTTTTTCATTTTGTGACATTCTAGAAGTGCAGGAAATGCTACTTGACCTTAGTTGTCTGTTACTATTAATCCTCCTACATACAGATCTCCACTTTAGCTTCACAGCTGGCCAGTCTTCTTAACCCATTCAAGCCTGTCCCTGACACAAGCCACATTAGGATCAGATTCAAAATAAAAATCACCTTATCTGCTATACTGACATACACCATTGATGTGATATGTAGATCTATATAGATATGTAGATTGAATGTTTTACTCTGGTTTTGTCATCATCATCATTACAAAATAACCAGTAGTCCTTTTAATTGTTGATAACAGCAAAACTATCTGAAAAAGATTAGCAAAGAGAAGAGTTTCTCATTTCAATGTACTGTAAATATCATTACTAATCTGCCAGTGTCTCCACACTGCCTTCGAATAAAACTGACATCCATATGTACTCCATGACTCATCACAGGAGAAAATGCAAAGACCAAGTTTGTACCATAAAACAAACACAATTAGGGAATGAATGTTATAACATTGAAAACCAAAGCTTCAGCCAAAAACAGAAAAGAAAACCCACACATATTTAATGACGAGTGTAAGAAAATGCTGACACATCATGGAAAAGGAAGGAAAAATGGCATTTTAATCCAGCTTTGAACTTTTATGTATAATGTTGTATAACTTGTTTTAAAATGTAGTCACCGTACATTGTAATAGATTGCCATCTGTTTCTTTGCTGGGGGCGGTGAAAGACCATAGATACAATATAATAAAAGTGCAAGATGCAGGTCAGACACCAACTTTTCTTTTTATAATTCAGTGGGAAGATCTCTAGAGGGCACAGTAGCTTTTACTCAGGTTATTTTTGACCTCCTGCCAACATTTCACCTTCCCCAAAGCATTTTGAAGGATTCCTCTGCCTGAGCGTCACAGTGGTCAGAGTTGTGTGGAAGACAACAAAAGTTTCCTCATAAAAGAGTGAAGCAGAGTGGAAAGACTTTTTTGAAATTACTGCAAAAGATGCTGTCTGTGAAAAACACAGGGGTTTAGGGAGGTCCATATCTAAAGTGATGATATTTATAACGTCATTCATTATTTGCCATTAAATTGTAAGCAAACCATGTAAAGGAACAAACTCTCACTGTGACAGGCTTAGAATGTACCAGTCTTAACAGAACTGAGTGTAATGAAATAAGAGATGTGGGACAGAATGTCAAAATTGATTTGGTCTAATAAAATGCATCCTTCACTGCCTTGTTGTATTCAGCTGTTCTACATGAAGCCCATGTAACACAAATATTCTGGAAAGAGCAACTTTTACTTCTTTTATTATTGTGAATCTTTATTGTTATTTGTCCAATTCTTGGTCCTGATGGGAGTGTGGGCCATGTCATTCCCGATACCATTACACACAGGCATTGAACAGCCCAGGACATGATGACAGTCCATCTTAGCACCTACTGATGCACACACCCACACAGGGCCACAATAAGATAACCATTTAACAAAACCTAGTTGTATAATGTTGTGAATGTGGCAGGAAAACCAGAGAACTTGGAAGTAAACCCGCACAGACAGAAAGGGAACATTTAAACTTCATGCAAACAATGAACATGTGTGGGATTCAAACCCACGGACAATGGATCCAAGTCAAGTGCTTTTATTGTCATACCATCTATACAGTGTACTACAGCATACTGAGGCAGAAAAAGACATTCCCCGGGATCTCAGAGCAACATATACATAAACTCAGGACAGGTGCAAGACAAGTAAAAAACTTACTTTACTATACTCTAAGAGATAAAAAATAAATAAGAGATAACAAATAGTAATAAATTGAAATAGAAAGTAATATATACATAAATAAATAATAACAGACTAATAATAAAAACAGCAGTAGCAACAAATGTAATCAATGTACAACATATAAATAAAATAATAGGAGCAGATCTCAGGGGAGGTGAGCAGCACAGAGTTCAGAGTGGTAGAAACTGTTACAGAACCTGGCAGAGCTGGTTCAAATACTACAATAGTTTCTTTCAGGACAAAGAGACCATGAAAGAGGTGAGACCAGTCATTCAAAATGCTGTAGGCTTTGTGGATGAAAGACGTAATTAAGATCTCTTTAATGAGAATCCTAATGAAATTATCTTCTATGTGTTCTATCAGATGTAGAAACTTAAGGTCAGAGGCACCACTTATTAGACAGTGATGCAGCTGGTCAGAACACACTTAATGGTGCCTCTGTACAATGTGGTGAGAATGGAAGGAGGTAGGCCTGTCTTTCTCAGTTACTGAAGAAAATGGAGATGTTGCTACACCTTCTTGGCTATGGAGGTGGTGTTAATTGTAAGGTCAGTTGCCAGGTGTACACTAAGGATTTTGGTGCTCTTGACCAATTTCCACCTCAGAACCCTTGATGTGCAGAGGACTGTGAACAACACGGGTCTTTCTGAAGTCAACATTAATTTCTTTCATCTTGTCCATGGCACTTACACCAGTCCACTAATTGTCATATCTATATTTTGTAAGATGACTCATTCCCATTAGTGATGAGATCTTCCCCCATTCCATCATCAGCAAACTTAATGATGGTGTTGCAGCTGTACGCAGCCGTACAGTATTGGGTCAGTTGAGTGAACAGAAGTTGACTGAGTACACAGCTCAGGGGAGCTCCAATGATCAGCATGATGGTACTGGGGATGGTGTTTCTGATGTAGACTGTCTGGCATCTCTCTTTCACTAAGTCCAGGATCTAGTTGCATATATAAGAGCTTCTGTGGGGTGATGGTGTTGAATGTTGAACTGAAGTGAATGAGCACTCTAGCATCAACGTCTTTTTTTCCAGATGAGTCAGAGCCAGATAAAGAGTAAATGATATGACATCCTCAGTAACACACCTTCATTCTGCCTACATTAATTTATTTATTGGGCATTTAAGCATCTGTCAAGCCTTATCACATCCTAATGTTAGTACACAATGAAAATACTTGCCGACCTGTTTATTTAGTCCCTATCTGCAGGAACAGCAACAACATGGGTACACCAGTCCGTCTAGCATATCCAATTATACAAAGCCAGTTTAGAGTAATAATTCATTTGACGTTTTTTGGATACAGGAAAAAATGTAAGTATCTCAGAAAATACCTGGAGAAAATGCAAACTCTGCACCGCAATTGAACCTGGTCTCCAAGAGATGTGAGATAAACATACCAGAAGAGTGCTGCCAGGGCTAATGTATGGGTTATGTAAGCATCAGGTCAATAATACTGCTTCTCAACTTAATTAAAATTTTTTTTTTTTTTCACTAAATGTTCCAATCAACTGAAAAAATGGCATTAAGGAAGGTTTGTCAGTTGGATCTCTTGTTCATTAATTTGTTACATTCATTTTTTATAAATACATAGCACTATTTCTTCTCCAGGGATGATGAATAGCCCTGAATGCAGATGTACAGTATGACAAGCGAATGAGGTGCTGAAAATATTACATGTCATGTATCAAACTACCCTGAGGCTCCATTCCACTTAGTGTTCAGGCACCGACTGCTTTTGGGATGCAGGTGTTCAACAGGTGACAAGATGACTTTTGATTTACTAGGTTTCAAATTTGTGTAACACTTCTTATTTTTCATTCAGTCACTCCCCCATCATGTCTAACCCAGCTTAATGATAGAGCATTGCTATTAAACATAATAAGGTAAATTCCCCTTTAAAGGTGTGTTTCTAGATTTGATCTGCTTAATGCTTGATAGCTTTGTATAAAGATTCAGATTGTGACCTGTCAATGGTTACATGATAACCTTGGAATTAATTGCTTCACTATCACCCAGTATTTAAACCCTTTGTTTTGCTTTCTTGATGTCTTTAGACTTTAGGGCATTTGAATGCCGTAACACTTTAACAACATGTCCTTATAGAGTCTTGGGTTTTTCTTTTAATGATGGACATACTTATACACTACATATGGTCTGTCCTCAAGGTGTGCCTATATGTCTGTATTTCTCCATTCATTCTTACAGTGCAGTTTCAGCAATTTTGCTACCTAATGCCATAATGATAAGGACAAGAATATAATTGGTCTAAACAAAAATATAATCAACACACTAGTTAGGTTTGCAGATGATACCAGCCAAGGTAGAAAGAAGGGTGTGAAGGGCAGTGTCATGGAGTCAGTTTAAGATTTATGTCCAACTATTTATAGATTTATTTTTCACTTATTTAAATAGTTATGCAGCTAAGCAGTGCTTGCCTTGAAAGTTAAAAGGTGGTGCAGATGGAGTGATGCAAGCAGCTGCGCAGCTGCACGGGTATGTGTGTCCATGACACATGTGAGGCTGGGACTTGGAGCGCTACATGGGCCATACCTGCCTATGGACAGAAAAAAGCATTAGAGTGAGAGTTAGAGAGCCTGTGAACAAAGAGCACGTATACTTAACAGAGAGTGATTGAAGTTCCGGTGTCCATAGACTTACATGAGTGTGGATACATTATGTTCCTTCCTGACTGAAGTGTGTAGTAAAACCTACATGAAGGCACACAAAGTCAGTGGAAGAAGCTGAAAAGGCAGCAATTGGGATTTGAACACAAAGTCAGTGGAAGAGGCTGGAAAGGCACAATGGGGATTTGAGGAAGAAGTCACCTGGTTGAATAAAATGGGAAAATTGACACTAGAGGTCATCTTTTTTGCCTTGTGTCAGTTGTTGGTGAATGGTACCTTGAAGGCTTTCTGAGGACTGAATATAGGGGTGAGAGTGGCGGTAATCCGGTGAGCTGGACGTTGGTTTATTTTTATTCATGTAAATTTTCTTTTGGAAGTCCTTTTTTTTAATATCTTGTTGAGAAAAAAAAAGAATTTGAGATATCATCAGTGTTTCTTGTTGGTTTTGTTTCTTGCTTTTGAATTTTTAACTCATTCACCACAAAAAAAATATTTAATGGACATTAAATTATTCCAATGCACAGAACTTCAATTTTAACATTTTGATATATTTTTTTTAGTAAAGATCAGTCATGTCTTTTCATTTTACCATCCACTGTATTTCTAGGAAGGTTGTAGGAGTCATAGTGAACACAACACTGTCAATTGCCAGACAGTGTACAGAGGCCATTAAGAAGGCTAACAGAATGTCATGTTGTATAGCACCCTGATGTGTAGAGTACAAGTACAATTAAGAAGTGATATAATTGAAGTGCTTAAAATTATGAAAGAAATTAGAAGAGAGGATTCTATTTGTTACTTACAGTATATACTCATGGATAAGTTCTCCTGTAGATAAGTCGGGACTTGGTTTTACCATGTAATTTCTGGTATTTTATAATGTCGGTCGTACAAGTCAAATGCCAAAAACTCGCACCATTGGTCTAAGAGATTATGATATGCTAATGCCCACCTGAGAGAGTAACCACAGAGCACACTGCCTTTTTTAATGTTGTTGCGGCAATGCACTGTATCAGCACGTGCTCATAACCTTTCTCTTTGTCTGTCTATTGTTCCTACATGACCTCATGGTAATACTCAAATTATTCCGAAGTGACGTTTGCACTCTTTTTTGTTTTTTGTATCTCACACCCTCATACACTTTTAGCGTAAGAGCATCCCTTATCTACGTTAGAGCGTTCTATTAGGAGAAAACATGAAGCTGGTTTTAAATTAAACGTCATTGAAGTAGCGAAAAAATTTGTAACTGCCCTGCTGCAACAAAATTTTATGTGTCTGAGAAACTGATGCGAGATTGGAGGAGGCAAGAAGATGTAAAAAAAAAATTAAGTCGCATTTTTGAACGGGTGTATAAGTCGGGGTCTGATTTTATGATCGATTTTTTGGGTTTCAAGACCTGACTTATACATGAGTGTATACAGTAAATATAAATTAGGCATCAAGATCACCGGGACATGGTTGGAAACTTGTTAAGGGCAGATTCCTCACAAACATTAAAAAGAACCATAGACACATGGAATAAATTACCAAATAGTGTGGTGGAGTGCAGGACTTCAGAGACTTTAAGGTGTCAACTTGATGCTATTTTAGACAATCTATGTGAGTAGGATAGATGAGCTTGCTGGGCTGAATGGCTTATTCTCATTACAATTGTTTAAATGGTCTAATAATGCTACACAACTATACAATTTCTGAATTTACTAATTACTTTATTTTGTGATGTCTGTACACAGGATTCATTAATGCTGAAATTACTGTCTACTGTATCTTTAACTATTGGGAGACCTATAATGATATTCTCACTGGTTTGACCATTTGTATGCTGAGTGTGTAAGACTGGCTGATATTACTTGTAAAATCACAATTGCTTACAAAACAGAGTCATTTTTTTCTATTAGATAAAACTCTACATGCTGAATTATGTGCTAGGTCTATGTATATAGCCATAAAAGAATAAATAATCAAGTATCAGTTTCTCTTTGAAGGCAACAATCAGGGAAGATGAAGAGACAAGGTTAGCAAGAAGCCAAGTGGAGTAAAATCGTAAACCAGAAGACAAACAGAAGAAAACTAACAGAAAGAAAGACAAGCAGACCTACCTAGATAAATGTATTTCTTTGTATTAACAGTGATGGGCAGCCACAGCCACTACCTGACCGGGACGCCAACAGAGTGGAAAGACCAGGGGAGAGAGCATTGGTGAGGCAATACCTCTCCTGGGACACTAGAGGGCAGCCCTCCTGGGCAGCTGTGGCACCACAGATTCCTGTAGGGCATGTTGGGAACTGGAGTTTGGTGAAGCCTTGTTGGGTTCTTTGAGGGTCACCGGGGGAGCTGCAGAGACCTGTAGAGAACCTCCAGCTCACCTTGGAGTGATTCCAAGTAATATTGATGAGCCACCTGGAACACTCCCGGGACCTGAATAAGAGGAGTCACCTTACTCCATTGAATGGCCAGAGTCCGGTGGAAGAAGACAAAGCCTAGGAGGAGTGGAGGCGGATGGAGTGGCAGCAAGAAGGGACTGTGTATTGGTGTGTTGGTGCTGGTGATTGTGCACTTCAAACTGTAAATAAACCAGGTGTTGAATTTTAACCAGTGTCCTGCCTGTGTGTGTCTGGGTTAGGGTGGCTGTATGCCCCTGGTGGCTTCACATAACTTTGTTTGTCATTTCTAGCTGAGGGTAATGCCACTTCATGACTCTTTTAAATTGTTGGAGAGAGACTAACGCCTTCTTCTGACTAGAGGATGTTGAAATGTGTAATGTCATCATACTGACAATATAAATCATAGCGGCACCTTCTCGTTCATGTCAAAGTTTTATACTGTTCTCAAGAGACAGCCATGCACTTAGATATTCAAACTCTTTTGGAGAGTTAGGATTTTCGCATGTGTTTTTGACTTGGCTTTGGCTTTTGCACTCTGGGCTTGTGTATGGGGCCTTGGGATTTTTTTTTTTTTTGATTTTGGACTTTTTTAGGAATTTTTTTTGCCCTTGTTCACTCCAGTCTCCTGGTCATGCTGGGCTGCCATTTCTCTCTGGCAGAACCTAACATGCACACAATTGTGTACTTTAACCACATGGAACACAAAAGTCACATACAAAGATTGTTTCAAAATAACAAAACAATAGTTGCAGCAAGTCCAGGTCAGGTTAAGTTTATTGTCCTGTGTACATAGTAGAACAAAATTCTTATTTGCACATATCTTTAAATAATGACAATACAATGAAATAAATAAATGAAAATTACTGTAAATAAAATACAAAGAAACTGGAAAAGGGTTGGTGTTCCATAAAAATCCCATTTAATACCCAATGGTTGAAAGGCAAAAGATAAGAAGATGTCAGAATCAAAGACTCACTGAAGACCTGGGTTTCAAGATTCCTGCTCTGTTTCTTGTAGAAGCTTATTCCACAGTGAATGGTGATTTCTGGTATTTAGTTGGTTTATTATATCCACGGGACTGGAAGGAGCAGGCCTAGTATAAATGAGGCGTGATAAGGCTTCTTCTTGGGACTACTTTTCCATTATATAAATGAAAGTATGTAAGTAACTGTGCAACCTTCTTAGGAAACTCCCTGTGTTTCACCTCACCATTTCCTGTGAAACTTTCCCCATGTTCATGTGTATGACAGTCTATAAAGCATGAAACACATATAGTTATGTACATTACATACAACATGTATTTGCAAGTCTCAGCTCATCTCATTTTCTGAAGCCAATTTCCTGGTGAGTGTCACTCTGGCAATAGACCAAGCAGGTAATCCCAGACTTCCCTGTCCCTAGTTACAGATTCTCTCTCTTCCTCATAAATTCCCAGGCTTTCCCAAGCCAGCCACTCTAGCATGTCCTGGGTCTACTGAAGGGTCTGTGGGATGTGCCTGGAGCAGCACTAGGCAGAGCTGTGCACCACAACCACCTCAGCTGGCTCTGCTCGATGTAGAGGAGCAGTGATTCTACTCCAAAGTTCTGGATCGAGACTGTTATCTTAAAATGAGCTCATTAAGAATGCAGGGACACATTTGCATGAATGTTAGGAAGTTTTTCTTTACACTGAGAACCATAGACACATGGAATAAGGTACCAGGTAGTGGGATAGACAGTAGGACTTTAGGGACCTTCAAAACTAAACTTGATATTATTTTGGAGGAATTAAGAGGATAGGACTGGTGAGCTTTGTCCAGCTGAATGTCCTGTTCTCGTCTAGATTGTTCTAAGGCTGTAAAAAAAATTTCCATACAATGACATCATATGCACTGTCATTGTTGAGTCACATCCTTGACAACAGAAGGAGTTGCTGTCAAGAACATAGCTTGTGGTCATGAAGCAATGTTACAAAAGGGCAGCAATCATACAAAAACAATATACTAAATGATGGTATAAATATAACAGTAAACAATAATAATAATAATGCACACATTTGGGATGTGCCTCTGGGCTTGTGAGAGTGTTCTGTCTGCAGCAGGCAACCATTCCAGTTAGAAGAAAGCACTGCTGATCATAAATCTACTCCTCACTCCATTTAGTTCTGAATATAGACAGTAGCACAAGATATAGTGTAAGAGGCAGTGTAACAAAGTAACGATGAATAGTCAGGACTTCACATATACGACTTCAAGCGCACATCCATCATGTTTCTAGCTACCATTTTTTTCATGCCATCTTTGGCAGCCATTTCTGCCAAGAGAGTGTTAACATTTACATTATCTCTCTTGCTTCGACCCTTCTGGACCTGGCAGAACTGCACACAGCACAGTGATATTTACTTTTGATGGTTCATAGGGTAAATCCAAAAGCAACAGACTGTCCTTTCTACTGTAGACATATTTGCAGAACCCTGGGTAAATGAAACCAAACTATCTAAGGAAACAAACCCTATTGAGAAGTGTGGTTTAGCCCTCCAAACCAAGAAAGTAACATTTCCAATAAAAACTTAACTGTTATTCTTGTTAGGCTAAAGAGTAAGTAATAACCATGTTGTCTTTAATCTGATTGCAATAAGTCTTGGGCATAAAGTAAAATTAATAGAATTTTTGTAGGTTTATACAAACAATTGCATATAATTTAACAGATAGCACTGATACAATGCAGGACTTTTTCTCTCGTAAAAACACAAAAAAAGAAAATCTTGTTTGTAGATTGAAGAAAAGAAAACAAATAACTTTTTTGTTTTGGCAAAGCCGTGAAAATGGTATTCCCAGGATATCTCAAAGATGTTGATAGCTCTTACTGCAGCGTTCCAGGGGATATGTGATACTCTGGTCTTTGTACAGAGAACGTCACCAGATTTTACTGCTTCCTGATTATTTCCATATGGGGCTCCTTCTCTGGATGTCTTCAGGCTCTGATCCCCTTACAGCGGGCATTTCCAGCAATCGGAAAGCAGGCAGCTTTTAGCAGCTTGTCAAAGCAAAGATCATCAATCGAGCGCAAATGACCATGTTGCTGTTGAAATGCCTTTGAATTATAATTTTACAGCTTCTCATCACTTAGAAGAACATAAAGTTTTAAGACAAGAAAGTCCTTCCTCCCTTCCAGTCCTATCATAATATGTAACATGTAATCTTTGTAACATGTCTGTCACTTTCAATACAGCGTTTAGTCAGACACAAAAGAGAGGCAGAAGTAAAATAAGAAAGCAGAGCCTCATATCATTCCCTTTCACCTGAGCTTGCCATATTTCTAATAAACCTTCCAAATGATTCTCCCAAAATATTTTACTGCAGATTTTTGGGAACTACCAGAAAGTGACTACAACTCCAAACCCATGCAAGTAAGCTAATTGTAAATAGCAGCTCATGGTGTGCACGCCTAGATTAAAACACAAGCCTACTTTTACTCTTAGGAAGAAATGGCAGGATGACAAGTAGATAGGATGGGGATGAGACAGAGATAGCACCCATGTCCTCTAATTTTCATTCCTCTCAAGCTCTTTCGCAATTAGTTGGTTTGTGGTTGTTCCTTTCTGGATATTTTGTGGGAAAAGTTTAAGTTTCACAATGATGACATGAATAACACTTGCCTTTTCACTTTGTCGCACTTTGATTATTCATTAAAAAAAGCTTGACTTTAGGGAGGATGGAAGGAACAGCAAGTTACTATTTTACTGGAGGTTTGCAGGAATGAGATATAGACTTATTTTAAAAAGTAAAAGTCCACCATTACTTATGTCCCAGACTTTGATACTAAACATCTTCTCCCACATCCCAGTGATGCAGTAACATGAGTCACTTCTGCTTCAAGGACTCCTGATATTTGTCTCTGCTTCTCTTATTAAAACTGATCTTTTGTCAAAGTGGCTAGCAGTGCTTTTTTGCTTTTTCAGCAAATAGGGTTTGAACTCCAGGCCAGAATGTATAAACTTTGAATGTTCTCCCTGGGTATGTTTGTGTACATGTCTCCATTGATACATCACTTTAATACTTTCAAATCCTGAACAAAACTGTGTTAAGGCTATGTCACATTACACGGCTTTCTCAGCAATTTTCAGTCGTATCCTTCATTTACATTGTCTTAGTGAGTCAAAGGCATTCGGCATCACATTCCTATGAAGATAGTCACCTAATGTGACATACCCAGTGACTCACTCTAACTCCAACAGGTTTCATTTTGTCTTGAGTTGTATGGGCAGGCTGTGTGTGCATGACAGCTGACAACCAATGAATGCTCATCAAAATGTACAATGCATGAAATACAGTGACGAGGAATAAGGAGCACTTGTTTTGGATGTTACAGATAGAAGAGAACCTGTCTGATGTCTCATGTTTTATGTATTGTGAAAGAATGGAAAAATGATTAAAAAAAGGGCAAGGTTGTTGCTGAACTTGCCGTAGCTGTTAATTGTTCGTAACCGTTCTAGCTCCGTTAAGTAACATCCTATTAGCTGTCGGAAAAAGGGACAAGCACATCTGTACTAGATGGTCGGCACTCAGTTTCTAGATGTGACATAGGCAGTGATTTTTAGACATTTAAACTGACACGGTCCGGCGACAAGATTAGCATCTGCCTTCAGCAAATCAGACACACCCCACAACTAGAATTTATGCAATGTGAAATCGACTTTAATTGCCCACAGTTTACTCAGGCCATTGAACCCTTGTTCGGCTTCCCAGCAATCTTGGATTGGATTATAAAAGTTCAGAAAATCACTGGATGGGATGATGCAAAATGCTATGTTGAAAAAAGTGCTGAAAATTTTTTTCCGGATGTTTTCTCCTCTTCCTAGTATGTTATTCATTTAGGTATGGGCCCCAGCTATGTTACATGTTTGTTTTTGGTTTTTTTTTGCTGCATTCTGTCCCTTTTTTTAAATGAAGCATGTCTTTAACCTCAGCCATTTAGCATTTACCATACTGTACTGCATTAAAATTCTCTAAGTCTGATTCCCATAATCCCTTTTTTTCATAATTTACCCAGTTCAGGATAATGGGGGAGCTAGAGTGTATACTAGCAGCACGGACTACGAGACTGAACCAGCTCTGGATCAAGTGCACCAGTTCATCTCAAAGCCCATTACACATACCCCCACATTCACATGAATTGCCATTCAACCCAACATATGTGACCTGTGAAATGTGGGAGATCACCAGGAGAAAACCCAAGCAAGATATAGGGGAGCATGCAAATGCCACAAATGCAGTGACAAGGCTGGAACTTGACCACAGCACTCTGGGGCTGTGAAGCAGCAGGACTAACCTATGCACTTTCACTTTCTAAACCCTTAGACCAATTTTGGCTCACTGGAGTACAGCCTGGATGTTTGGGGTGTAAGTCAGAAACCGCTTATACACTTTGGTTTAGACTTGTGCTTATGACAGCAGACATGTTAGGTAAGTTTCATTCTACTGCATGATGTTGCATATTACTCCACCATATACACACGTCTACTGTCTGATCTCTTAAAAGTATTTATTAATATGTTCGTTTTAGAATATGTGATAAACATTTACTGTATATGTCAAAGTTAGGGTATCCACAACCATTAAGAGGAGCCATCACTTTTGTTGTGTAAGATTATAGACTTCATCATCAGTCTCACAGGACACTGCTGTTTGTTTTTTGCCATCGCTGTATGTGTTCATCTGATCACAGGTAAATTTACATCTTGTTTTCCTTTTTCAACTGCTGTACTATCATGTGTGCAAGGGGCTTTCTCTAATTTAGTCAAATTGTGTATCATTTGTAGCTATGTACAATGTGGTCACCTGGGGCGCTGCAACTACCCAAACTCCCAATACACACACTTGGCCACAAGCTCACAAGTGAACCAAAGGGATTTTATTGTGTAAAACTCTTTATAGCCCAGCATTTCCCACAGCACACATCAATTCTCTCTTTCTTTAGCTGTTTGGTCTCCTCCTTCTGTGCTCCTGTTGCAAGCTTAGTACTCCTCCTCCCGACTCTGCCCCCCAGAGTTGTGGCAGGCAGCTCATTTTATGTATAAGCTGGAAGCACTTCCGGTGTCCTGAAGCTGGGGCTCAGAAGCACTTCTGGGTGAGGTGGGATCCCGACAAAGTAGGGCTTGCTAGGCGTCTCGGCACCTCCTGGCAGCACCCACAGAGCCCAACAAGGCTGTCGCCAAGCTCCATTTCCCAAGATGCCCTGTGTAAATCCCTGGCCATGCTATAACACAGGTGGACTGCCATCTAGCATTCCAGGGAAGACAAAGCCCTGTGCAAGCTGTCTCACACCAGTCCTCCCAGACTGCGGGCTTCCCTGCCATCAACTCAAAACATTTTTAAATTTACATTTTTATAGTCTGTGACTGCAATTCCTTATCGACATCAGATGCTTAACATGATGGCCACAGCATGGACAATTTCACCCATAATGCACAGTATTTCCTTTAGTTAGGTCTATCCAGTGTCAGATCACTTTCACACTGAACTGGGACCACCGTTTCCACAGAGTCTCTTGTTTTGGTATTCATCGAGTGTAATTGGCATGTTCACATCTACCTAAACAAACTGGATTTTTGAAGTCACACCAAAGTTTGAAAAAATGCAAAAGGGGTGGTGACCTTATTCTAATCTCAGGTCACAGGACCCTGGAGTACCAGGTGAAAACTTCTTGTAGACAGAGGCAGAACATGGCGACTCCAGACAGACAGTGCTTTGGAAGGTTTTGGCCATCCAAATCAATTTTTCCAATGAGAGAATAGAGGGCTAAATTAAAAAAAAAAGAAAAGACATGAAGACCAGAGATTCACCTTTAATTTTTAGAACACACTCATTATATATATATATATATACATATATAAGGTATATGCATCTATAGGAGATTTCTCTTCAGCAGGCTCAGCATGAACAGGAAAAATGAAGAAAGGGGAGCTCTGAAAGGCAGGGCAGCATAGCCTTCATTCCCTGCCCATTCCCTTTGATATATGAGAGTAATTTCCAGTCCGATATTTCTGCCTGACTCGGTCACTGGCCTACAGCAGAGACTCAGGGAGCATGGCAGGGTTGTGTTTTTGGAGACATTTGGAGTCTGATGCATGCTGTGTCCTCAGCAGGGAAGGCTGCATGCACTGCTGGTGTGTTAATTGCCGAGTTGTCAAGCGTTTCTACCTAGAAGCCACTCCAAATCATCAGTTCTGGGTTTACATTTTGCAAAAATGCAAAGAAAATAATTGAAAGAATGGCATTTATTTCATTATGCATATGAAACTACGTTTTCCCTTCTTGGGTGCTAATGAGCTTGAGTCAATACACCATCCACTTTCTGAACCCCCTTTAAGGGTCTCAGTCATATAAGGGAGATATGGACCATATTTTAGTTCAATCAATGGCTGTTTGGGTATGGGATGAAGCCTAAGTACCCAGAGAATGTCCACATGGATATGGGGACAACATACAAACTTCACAGACAGTGGGTACACTGGGCAATGAATTTATTTTCATCACCTCTGACCAACCACTATGTCAGCATACTGCCCTGCTAAGTTTAAGTAAACTATTAACACTTTTTTGATAGATTCAAGGCAATGTGTTCACTGCTGATTTTTAAACATGAATCACTCGTGATTGAGACGTAAGTATATGTGAAATCACCCAAAATGATGGAATATTTACTTCATTACTTCATGTCTGCTGTAATGGGGGAACTGAGCCAATCACCTCCTGCTTTGCAAGCAGAACTGAGAACTGCTGTGCTAAAGCTTAAAACACCTTAAACAGTTGCATATCCCCTGAGCTGTGCCACTACTTTCCAGAAGGGCAATATAATAAAGACTCATCAATTGCATCATTACATTACATTCATCCATTATTAACCCTGCCAGAGTGTGATATATCACATATGTTTAAATAGCACCCAAAAGTAATTAGAACATGAAGACTGAACTGCAAGATGGAGGTCATCGGGAGTAAAAGACCCCTAAAATTTCAATTGAACGCAGAGTGTGTAGAACTTCTGCATATTTCATAAAAAAAAAACTATTTTAGTTTTTTTTTGGAGTCTTTAAATTAAGAATAAGGATTTAGGGTAATTAGGGGAGAACGGGGAAACTCTAGCAAGAAGGCCAGAAAACTTTTAGAGGGCGTTTAAATTCTGGTCATTGTTCTGTAAATAACATCAGGGTTGGGTTTAAATGCCACTGCCTTCCAGACACTCACTGAGCATGGATTTAAGGAGGCAATTTTGACCAAGGCTCAACTGGCATGATGATAGTGCAGCCAGAGTAGGAAAAAGAAAAGTAAGGACAGAATATTTGGAAGCTAAATAGTGAGTTTCAGGGATGATAAGCAAGTGGGCTAGCCACCTCACCTAACATTTAGAGTCATGATCCTATTTAGATAGACAGAGTGGGACAGGTTGTAGCGGGGCTACATAATAGTAGGTATTTTTTGTGTTTGTGCTGAGTCGCGTTTTGCACATATTATCCCATTTACTATCGTGTTTGTGTGTGTAAGTAAATGTCCCGGGAAAACAAACGGGGAAAGACGATGCGGTGAGACCCTGACCCCGAGACTGGAATTTCCTGTTTCCACAACCAATACATCCGGGATATTTGTTATTTAAACTAGAGGGGTGAAGAACAAAAAAGAACAAGACGATCGAAAAGAAGGGAGAGACTGAGAGAAGAAAGGAGTCATTTTAACGTTCATCTTTGAAATCATCACCTGCAACCATTGCGAAACTTTACCGTTTGCTTTTTCATTTTCCGGAACTGCATTGCGAGAGCCTGTGAGAAGAAACCCCAGGGTTTGAATTTCATTCAGCTATTGCCAAGGACTCAAACAGTGAGATCGTTTTGTGTTTTTTTTGGGAAGGAGCAAAATATCATTTCAGACAGTATTCATTTAATACAGGACTGTAATAATTCTGGACTCATACAGTATATCACATCCATTCAAATTGCCTTTTGTTTTGATCTGTGTTTGTGTTTTGTGTTCTGTGTGTATTCATTTACTGTTTAGGGGCAAAGAAGGGCTTTGTATTTTCATTTATTACTGTATCTTCGTGTGCCTTTGGGTTAGAGGGAATTGTGTACAATATATAATATTGAGTATTTGTCTGTCCTTTGTAACAAGAATGAGTCAGAGACATCATAAGAGTTGGGACAGCCACCCTTATAATATTTTCTCGGCTGCAAACTTGCTTTTTAGTAGCACGATGTGCTTAGGTCAGAGTCCAGAACAGAACTGCCTGTACTGAGGCAAGATGGCAGTTTTAAAGGCCTGGAAGGGGAATGACGTCATTAGTGCAGGAACTTGGAGTGGCGTCCTCGTGCCCGGAAGTGACGTCATCCTTGGGACCAGCAACAGGTGGGATTTTCCGGGAAAGGTGTGCAAGGGACTGAGAGAGATAGTCAGTACACTCCGCCACCCCCTGGTCTGGCGTAGAATTACTAGTGTTTAGGCCCTTTAGGTGTTTCCCATGCGCACGTGTGTGACAAGGCCCCCCCCCCTTAGCCCAGACCCAGGTCCAGCCCGGACCTGTCCGAGAGGTCGTGGACTCGAGAGAGAGCATCAACATTTGCATGGAGAGAACCCTTACGGTGAACAAGCGAAAACTTATATGGTTGGAGGTTAAGAAACCACCTAGTGACCCATGGATTTGTCTCCTTGTGAAGGGCCATCCACTGTAGTACCTCAACTGTGTAATCGCCAATTTTATCGCAAGAGCCTACCATTCCACTACCTCATACCTGGTCTTCTGATCCAGCACTTTCCGGCTCAGGTACATGACGGGGTTTTCAACACCATCGACGCTTTCGCTCAGCACGGCCCCCAGGCCTGTATCCGAAGCGTCCGTCTGGAGTATGAAAGGAAGTGAAAAGTTGGGTGCTTTCGATATGGGTGCTGATGTAAGGTCCTGTTTTAGGTCACAAAATGCAGCGGCAGTCTTGTCAGTCCATACCACGTGGTTTGGAGCCCTCTTCTTTGTTAAGTCTGTCAAGGGCGCTGCTCTCTCAGAGAATCGGGTACAAACCGGCAGTAGTACCTGGCCAACCCGACGAAAGCCTGCACTTGCTGCTTGGTATTCGGATGGGGCCAGTTTAATATGGCATTAACTTTGGAGCACTGTGGCTTCACGCCACCCCGACCCACCAGGTAGCCCAAATATTCAGCCTCCTTTAATTCAAAGAAACACTTCTTTGTATTAATTCGAAGCCCGGCTTCACCCAGCGTCCGCAATACCTGTTTTCACCTGCCGCATGTGGTCCTTCTATCTGCTGGAATAGATGAGAACATCATCCAAATAGGCAGCGCTAAACGCGTTATGAGGCCGGAGCACTCTGTCCACCAGACGCTGGAAAGTTGCCAGTGCCCCATGTAACCCGAATGGGAGGACCCGGTACTGTCAGTGCCCACTGGGAGTGCTAAACATGGTCTTAACCTTCACAGAGTTCATTAAAGGAACCTGCCAGTACCCCTTCATCAAAAATTTTGTTTGTCCAAGCCTCTCAAGGGGGTCATCCATGCGAGGCATCAGATAGGCATCAAACTGGGAGACTTGATTCAGTCAACAGAAGTCATTGCAAAACCTCCAACTCTCGTCGGGCTTACCGACCAAGACAATTGGACTGGACCAGGGAGTATAACTGTCCTCAATCACACCTAGATCCAGCATGCGCTTGCTCTCAAGCTCCACCTCTGCCTTCTTTGCTTCGGGAAGACGTTATGGGCGTTCTCGTATGACAACTCCTGGTCCTGTCACTATGTCGTGTGCAATCAGAGAGGTCCTTCCGGGTTGCTCACTCACTACCTCCGGAACTGACAAGATCGCTGTTTCGAGCTCCTGTCTCTGTTTAGCATTCAACTCGGGACCGAAGTTAAGGCTGTCGTTCTGAGCAAAGAAAGAGTGCGGCTGAGCAGAAGAGGGATCAAGATCGCTCTCCTTCCACGGCTTCAGCAAGTTGACATGATATACCCACTCGCTCGGCCGACGATTGGATTGTTTCACCAAATAATTGACGAGCCCTTTCCTCTCCTTAACTTCATACGGGCCTTTCCAGTGGACAAGCAACTTAGAATGCGAGGTAGGGACCAATACCATGACCCGATCCCCCAGTTAGAACTCCCGGAGAGCCGTGCCATGATCATAATAGTGGACCTGTGCTGCTTGCGACTCTTCCATGTGACTTTTTAAAAGAGGTCAGGTTTTTCCAAATCAATCGCATAACTGCGCGATATACTCTATTATATTGATATATTAGAGTATATCGCGCATCCTTCTTTTAAAACATCCAATAGTCCTCGGGGTTGTCGTCCATATAACAATTCAAAAGGGGAGAACCCTATAGAGGCTTGTGGGACTTCCCGATAAACAAAGAGCACGAGGGGGAGGAGCCGATACCAGTTCCTCCCGTCCCCGCTGACCACCTTGAACAGCATTTGCTTGAGAGTCTGATTGAACCTCTCGACAAGACCGTTAGTTTTCAGGATGATATACCGCGGTCTTTAAGTGCTTTATTTTAAGTAACTTGGTCATTTCCTTAAACATCGCCAAGGTAAAGGGCGTCCCTTGGTCCGTAAGGACTTCTTTAGGGATCCCAACATGTGCAAAGACTCCCACTAGTTCCCGTGCGATAGCTTTAGTATTGGCAACTGCCTCTATATCGGGTAGCATAATCCATGAGGACTAATATATATTTAAGTCCTCTGGCTGAGGGCTCCAGAGGTCCTACTATATCGACCCCAATACGCTCAAGGGGATCATCAATCAGGGGGAGGGGAATGAGAGGAGCACAGTCCCTCCTAGGAATTTGCCGCAATTGACATTCTGGATAAGAGATGCAAAAACAGCGCACCTCCTCGTTAATTCCTGGCCAATAAAATCAGAGCTTAATCTGCTCTAAAGTCTTTTAGGTGCCTAAATGGCCTTCCTGGAGGTAGTGTGCACCAACTCACAAACCTGCCGCTGGTAGGTTCATGGGATTAGCAACAACTTCTGCACCCTGCCCTCATGTTTAGCTATTCAATATAACAGATCGTTGTCTAGTACAAAGTGAGGGCCACGTGGCATGGGCTGATGAGTGTGTTGACCATTGACAAGCATGACTGCATTTTTTGCAAATTTGAGGGAGTCATCATTCCATTGCTCCCTCTTGAAAGACAGAGGTGTTTTTTTGAATTGGAAATGCATTTCGGAGAGAGGGTCCAGTCAGACCTCAAGGGGCAGGGAATCCTCCCGACTCGTCGAGGCCCGGGTTGATGACATGTTTAAGTGCGACAGCCCAGGAGCTTCCCCATCCTCCTCATAGCCCTCCTTCCCTCTCTCCTCCGGCTGGTTACACAGTCGGGTTAGCCCCTTCCATGACTAGGTTTACAGGGATAAGAGGATTAGTTATGAGCACCCCGCATTTACTGTCAGACCAGTCCCACCCTAGGATCACAGGAGAAGGTGGGTGTGGGTGGACCACCATGGAGAACTTTTTTACTAACCCTTTAAAGCTTATAACACACAGGGCAGTTTTATATACACGTGTTTGCCCGTGTATGCACTGGATACTGGTCTTTTTTCTCATCCACTGTCGCGGTAGTACGTAACGATAATCAACAATAGAGATGTTGCTGCCGGAGTCTAGAAGAGCTGTAACTCGAAATACATTTATAATTACTACTCCCGTACGACCAGTAGCCAGGTGGTTCGTAAGTTCACATAACCGTCCTCACCCCTTCCACCCACATTCCTCCGCGCTCCCGCATGAGCAGCCCACCCCACGCCCCGGGGACATTGGGACAGACTTTGGTTTATATGGAAAGGACTTATACAGTGGGACATAATCCCTACGGAGTCCACTGGAGGACCGTTCTGCTCTCACAGATTGTAAGGCTGGCTTAGTTGTTCTTACTTGTGTTATTCATTTGTCCAGGGAATGAAAGTCTCCCCAGACCGGCTGCACAAAATTAGTGGAAAGACATTTAATCAGAATAAAGCAGGCCATCTGCTGCACAATTTATAAAGTGTTTAATTCAAATGGCTTCAGCCATTGAGCCACAAGCTCCCAGAGAGCATAAGCTTGCGGGTTGATCTCTCCAGATCGTATTCCCAATTTTGTAAGTCTTTTACCTGCTGGTCTGGGGATAGCCGGTATGTCTCTGGGACCTTGGTCCCAATGGACGGCTCAGTCCTCCCCTCTGAGAGAACATAATAAGCCCTTTTCCGTTTTCCCCCCAGGAACCAGCCTATGTTGGTGGGTCTCCTCCACATTCTCCCTGTGTAGGACTAGGTGCTCGTTTTCCCTTGCTGGGAGCAAAGTCTGCACCATGTTGCTCCGGACCGCTGAGCATGCCCCCCCACCCGGAAGCACGGCCCTGGTTCTCTCCTACCTGAGTATATCCACGATTCCTTCCCGGTTTCTTCTGGGAAAGTCTCATCCTGCCGACTATGCCACTGTAACAAGAATGAGTCGGAGACATCATAAAGAGTTGGGGCAGCCACCCGTATAATATTTCTAAGCTGCAAACTTGCTTTTTAGTAGCACGACGTGCTTAGGTCAGAGTCCAGAACAGAACTGCCTGTACTGAGGCAAGATGGCAGTTTTAAAGGCCTGGAAGGGGAATGACGTCATTGGTGCAGGAAATGGGAGTGGTGTTCTTGTGCCCGAAGTGACGTCATCCTTGGGGCCAGAAACAGGTGGGATTTCCCAGGAAAGGTCTGCAAGGGACTGAGAGAGATAGTCAGTTCACTCCGCCGCCCCCTGGCCAGGCGTAGAATTACTAGTGTTTAGGCCCTTCAGCTGTTTCCCATGCGCACGTGTGTGACACCTTGTATATGTATATTTGTTCACTTTCAATATATATGCATTTGATTTTACATCTCTGATTTGCATTGCCTGTTATTTCGTCGTTTGGGGAAAAAGGACTGTTTGTAAGGAGTAGGGCTTGTTATTATCTGGAGAATCCTGAGGTTAGCCGAGTCAATAGTCTTGGTTGTTTAGTTGCCGGTCTGATTGAAGGGGTTGGCCGTTACAAGGTAGTGATCCTGATTCTCTTTATTTTGTTTTTACTTGATCTTTTCTCCTTTTACTTACTTAGCTTTCTGTTCTTTTATTTATGGATTATTTATGTAAGAGACATTATAGTTTAGTTGCTGCAATGCAACAGTACAACATAGCAAACAGGTCTCAGAACAAATGAAAATCTGATTAGGTCTTTAGTGGTCAGCCTCAGAAACAGACCTTACCCTGGGCATCCAGATTCCAAACTCAAGGGGCAGGCTTTCAGGTCTGTATAGGATCAAAATGGGCCATTGATTTAAAAAATTCAAAACTCAGAACAAGCAAGTCTAAATCTTAAATCCAACAGCAACAACCCAGAAAATCACAGAACACCTCAGCAGTAATGTAATGGTGGCCAAGCCTTTTGAGGTTTCACCCACAGAACACAAGGAACGTATCCTTTAAGCAAATATACTCAATACATCAATCCATCCATCTATTTTCTTAACCCACTTTTGCAGGACAGGGTCACAGGGCAGTTCGAGCCTATCCCAGCAAACATAGGGTGCAAAGCAGAAAAAAAACAACAGTAAGGGGCACCAGTCCATCACAGAGTAAACACACACACACAATAACGCATTGGTGTCAATTCATTTTCTGCCTGTGCATTGTTGTTAGTTTGACACAAAATAAAGGCTCTATGGCACATTGGACTGATGGGTAGTAATGGGAGGAAGGAAACCTAAAGACCACCACAGACACTGGGGATACAATTCGAGCAGCAGGAGTGTGCTGGAGCTGATGGTAGGACACCTTCAGTGTGCACAAAGTTTTGTACAAGCCAAACTGTGATCTTATTTAAGACAACAGGCACAATTGCAACATTATAATTTGGATAACAGTTTAATTATCGCACTAGATTACAGCTTTGGATAAGAGCACAATTTTTTGTCATATCATGTGTTGTGTTTTGCCATGTTGAATTTCCAAAAGACAGTTATCACCTGCTTTTTTATACCCAGTTAATAGGTATGGATAGTCAGAAATAAATAAGCATTACAGTTTTACAAAAATACATTTAAAAAAATGCCAAAAATATAACAATAAAACATTAGCCAGGGAACAAACCCTGACTGAAATCTAACAATAGCACAATGTAAATGTGGATAACTATATCTCTCACTTTTTCCCATTACTTATCTCATGACTTCTGCCATATATTTTCTTTAAACTCCTCCTCATATTAGAAGACTTTGATTGGGTCTGACCTCTGTGATCTTTTTGCATAACAGAAGTCCACCTCCCACAGCTGCAAGTCACACTGATACGGCTGACCAGTACATACATTGAGATTGGTAACATGATGGTCTTGGAACCCCATTAAGCTTCATTCCATTTTTGGATGAGTTTCCTTTTGAGTGGAGCTTGCATGCTTTTGTTGTTTTTTTGTATGTCTTCTCCTTGGACTTTAGTCTCTTTCTACAGACCAAAGGCATGCAAATAGATGGATTGACTACACTTAATGGGATGTATGAGGGTGTGTGGATGACTGTGCCCTGTAATGAACTTATATGTTACTTTCATGCCTAGACATTATAAATTACATAACATAAATGAAATGATTTAAATTAACACAAACCAACACATCTGAAGTTCCATATCTGCTATTGCTCTTAACCGTTTATATGGATCATCTCTTTCTATATATGCACTTGCAAGGGTTGTTTTGTCTCTGTAAGAGTTAACACTGATGATTATGCTGTCTACTTACACACATAACAGCAGCTTCATAAAGCTGAAGCACTTTGCCTGAGATTAATTAACGACGGATTGTTTGGAAATGAATGGACCCAAAAAGATTAACAAATAAAAAAAATTGCTAACAGACCAAACAAATATCTTAGTTAAATTATCATAATCATCAAACAGTAAATGCAAAAGATCCCTTTTTCATTACTTTCTAACAGAAACCCTACTTTTTGAAGGGTCTTGTCCTCTATTAAAAACATCAATTTTCCCTAAGAAAACATACATTTTTAAAACTTCTTTTTTCTTGCTGTTGAGGTCACGTATAGTGCAACCTAATGACTACAAGCAATAAAATGCACATAAAACTGACAGTGGATGTGCCTCTCCAAGCTCTCTGGATTTCACATAGTGCTTGAGATATGTAGAGGCGATTAACAGAATTCCTAAAGTTGGATTTATGAAAGTATGTAAGCTAACCTCAGTTAAATCCTGCTGGAGCTGTTCAGCACCCAACTGCTTACTGAAATCACTTTTTGCCCTCTTTTGTTTTCTATTTCTTTTTTGCAGTAATTAATTTTCCTTTCATAACAAAATATGTGCTCTCCAGCTCCATTTCTAAATCATTGTGTTTCAAAGAACTTTGAATTTTTTTCTGTGAAGTACATTCTTGTCTTTATGACAAGGTGATGCCGTCCAAACTATTATTCCTTCAGTGCAGCATCACAAATATGGATTTGGCAAGCAGACAGAAAATCATGAATGTGCTATTAATTGTTAGACAATCGTGAAAAGGAAGATTAAGGTGATGGAGTCATTTTCGGTGCCTTTGGCAGAGGCAGGGGGGGAATTTGTCTGCTACCTCCCGGATAGCAAGGAAAAGATTAAAACACATACAATAATTTGCAAGAGGCAAATCCTATGAAAGAGATGAAAACTGATGCCTGCACGGGGTCTCACATAGCCTAACAGACGTAAGAAGCAAGGATGAGGCCACTGGGATCAAAGAGAATAATGCAGAGAGTTGGAGGAAGGGTGTTACTGTACATGCACAAAATGAAAGCACAACACCTTCCAGGTATGAAGGACGGAACGGAGGAGCTGCTGAGATGTTTCTAGAACAGACTTAGGGTTTCAAATTAAAAATATTAAGGGGTGGGCTTACTCTTGACATTTGTTCAATTTGGGTCAGATTCACAATATGGTGACCTGCCTTCACTGATAGATAGATAGATAGATAGATAGATAGATAGATAGATAGATAGATAGATAGATAGATAGATAGATAGATAGATACTTTACTGTATTTGTAACCAGGGGGATATGTAGCTTTTCACAGAAGCTCAATAAATAAACATATTATAACAAACAGCAACTCCTTCTCAGATACACACCAGAATGACTAAAAGGAAAGAAAACTAAAAACAAAGAAAAACTTCATACCGGCTAAAGTTTAAATAGCTGTCACAGTCACAGTGAGGCATAATGCAGGCATATTGATGTTGGTTTAAAGGATCCCCGGTAGCATTTCTTGACACACTTCTGCTAATGAATAGATAGATTAATAAATACAGTATACCTATATGTGTACACACACTATGGTCTGAACACACACCAGAAACACCAAAAAGGAAGAAATTTTAGAAGAAAAAAAAAGTAAGTAAACTTCAGACTCGGCAGTTACAGTCCCAGTGAAACATTATGCTGATGTATTGCTGTTGGTATAAAGGAGTGAGAATTTTGGCTTTTTACAGAAGATCCATAGATAGATAGATAGATAGATAGATACATAGATACATAGATAGATAGACACACTATTGTCTGAACACAAACCACAATGACTAAAAATCAAGACAAAAAATGGCTGAAAGTCCTCAGTGTTAGTGTGTTACAGAGGGGCAGCATTGTTCATAATGGCACTCAGATTTTTTAATTCTCTCTTTTGCTACGACTTACATGATGTGTCCTATAAATGTGCCTACCCTTTTAATTAATTTGTTGATTCGATGGGCCTCTCCTGAAGTGATGTTAACACCCCAGCACAGCATAGAAAATCGCACAGATCACTGCAGAGTTAAAGAAGATGTGAAGGATGTCACTACTCACATTAAAGGAGCGCAGTCCCTAAAGAATAAAACACCTGTTCTGTCCTTTCTTAGATACTTCAGTTCCTCTGTGTTATGAGACTGGTCCAATTTGTTTTTAATGTGGACCCCAACATGCACCACCAAATCCTGCTATAGGCTGCTGCCATAGGCTATATTACTCCACTGTCTCTCTACAGTTGGTTTAGTAAGGATTCAGAGTGGTGAGGCATAGAAAGGCAGGTGGATTTGAATCATTTAGTTTTGTCTCTGAGGTGCTTGCTTATATCACTCACTCTGTCGCCAAAGCTGTTTGTAAACTACTGAATAGGCAAAACAGGAGACTTTCTGAAGGCTGAAAATCCTTTACCTGTGAAACATGCAAGTTGAAAAACCTTTGTCCATCCATCTATTCATTTTTGATCAGCCAATGCTGGCTTACTAAGTCCAAGGCAGTGCCAAACCCTGAACAAGGTGCCTGCCTTTATCTTGGAACTTTCTTTCATAAAGTTACCTTGGATTCATCTAGAAATGCCAGTCAAATTAAACTTTGTATTATGGTAAATAAATCATTTAGGCATGGGAGAATGTACAGAACCCACCAAGGCACTGAATGGGGTGGGGCTTAAGTACACGTCCCTGAACTGGTAAGCCAGCAGCATGTATAGTCTCTAAGTTAAATTTGTTTAATGAATTTATTTTCTTAACCCACTTATTGTAATATATAGTAATGGGGGACCAAAACATGCCAGGAAATGGTGAGAATCAGTCCAGCATGGTATGCCAAGCCATCACAAGACCCACTTGCTCACAGCTGGCCTTTTAACAGATGCCAATCACCTTAATCATCGGGGAATCTGCAGAAGAAAACCCACATGAGCCAAGGGGAGGTGTGTGTACATCACATGGGCAGTGCCCAGGCTGAGGTTTTAACCCAGGATTTTTGATATGCCAGGTGACAGTATTAACTTTTGTGTCCTCTGTCTTGGGAATAGAAATCACTAAATTCATTTGCAATCACTTTATTTATCCAACAGAAATGATGTATTCCAAAGTTAATTAACACGTTTTAGGTAGAAGCCTTTATGTTTTTTTCTATTACCTGCACCAGAGGCTTTGTTCCATTTTTTTAAAAGACGTAATATCTGGGTACAGTGATTACCTGTGCCAAATATTTCCATGCTGATGTCTCCTAACATAAACTTTAAAATTCACCTGGGAACTCCCCAGTCTGTGCTGGATGTTTTCTGGAGGCATTACAAGTACAAGCTTGTTTGTTTCATTCTGTGCGCTTGCTCTTTCTACATAACAGTTATTTTAGACGTCAGTCAGAAAGAGCATGTCAAGTCGGGGCTGAGTGATCATGGGAGACAGATCCTCATATTTATGGGCTCTCTTGATTGATTTTTCAATGGGGGCCAGGAGTAGGCTGGCCAGGTTTCAATTTTTATTGTATGATTTCTGATGCTTTTTTTATTTTCAATGTTTTGATATTTTTGACCATCCACTTTCCAAAAGGATAGCATAACATTCTATAACCAAAAACCCTCTAATTCTAACCCTCGTAATCTGATTTAGTATCATGGGGCATTGTGGTCTAAACCAGCAGCATCTGGTGCAAAGCAACATCCGACTAATAATGGAACTTTGAAAATGAACAACAACAGAGATACCAAATACCAGTTTGATGAGCTCCAGTTTTCATTTTATTTCAAGTCATGGGATACCAGTCTGTCTCAATGTCCACATAATTACCTGGGCTCTGGCCGTAGCAGACTGTTTTATGAACTTGACACCCATTCAACATCGATCAAACCAGTTTAGGATGAAAGAGGAACTTTAAATGATGGAGTCTGTTGTATAATAATAGGGTTGATTGGCAGAAGGTAATGCAGAGCAAAAAAATGTGCAGAGCTCTCTAGCATCCTGTTTATGTGTTTTGCATTTGGAGAAATTCTGGCTGACCCAACAAGATGAAGGCATCAAGGCCTTTTATAAGATAAACAATAGTCACTTGAAATGGTTTGGAAGAATACATTCTCCTTCCATTAATTTATAAAGGTATGTTTGTCTTTAAGCAAGGTGGTAGACAGTGATGAGTGAAATGATTCAAAGGGAATACTGTAGTATTCACAGTGAAACTGAGTGTTTTGTTTAATAAATTGTGTTTCCTTTCCAGCGAAATATGTGGCATTCACACAAAAAGAAATGGTCTGAAACTGTTTTGTGTATTCATTTCTCATGTGTCTTCCTGTCAGTGTTTCAACTAAGATTTTTTGTGAAAAAAGAAATCACTACTAGTGTGCATATCCTCAACTAAGATAAAGTGATTACTAGGTAACAGAGGGTTAGCAGTGGTCACTTTCCACATAGCGAGTTTACATGTGGAAAAGACACAGTAGTGTGCACAAAGGTGTTTTTTCAATGTCCTCATATTGAAATATGCTACATATATCTAAAACGCACCGAACTCCTTATGTTGATATGAACCATAGGCTTAAATAGAACTGATTTTACTGGTGTGGTACGAATTATATCTTTACGCACCTGCAGAAAAGAACAAAGGTAAACATGGAAGTGTACACAAGGCTTTAAGGAGCAATATTCCTTGTTTTATCACCCAACAAGAAAACATTAAAACCCCCAAAAAGCTCTTTAGTGAACAATCATGAACAACGCTGCACATCCACTCTCTGACTCACTAACACTGAGGACTTTCAGCCAACAAATTATTCTCCAGAAGTGTGTCAAGAAACACTAAGTGGGGCTCCTTTATACCAACAGAAATACACCTGCATAATGGCGCACTGGGACTATGACTGGAAAGTCAGAAGTTTACTTCTTTGAAAATGTCTTCCTTTTTAGTCATTGTGGTGTGTGTTCAGACAATAGTGTGTGGGTGCATATCTATCTATCTATCTATCTATCTATCTATCTATCTATCTATCTATCTATCTATCTATTTATCTATTATCAGACACGTGCACTTAGGGGGCAGCCAAAGGGTTCAACGGGCGTGAAAGTACAAAAGATCAGGGATTGGAACAAAGTACTAATGCATTTTCTCTTCTTTTAACAGAAAAACAGATGTCCTTCCTATGAAGACATCATTTCCATCTCTCACTTCCTGCCAGCTCAGTTCCATTTCTTTTTTGTTTCATTTTCTGTTCATCTTCCATAAAAGTACCTTGAAGAACCGATTCAATTGTCAAATGTATTTTTTTTAATTTTTGACCATGTTTCAGTGTCAAAAGTCTACTCATCAGCACCAAACATTGATCCATTTTCTCTGTTTTATCTCTTCACACTATCTATCTATCTATCTATCTATCTATCTATCTATCTATCTATCTATCTATCTATCTATCTATC
>JANRMT010062848.1:13632505-13645755 GCA_026402145.1 Polypterus bichir lapradei | reverse complement strand
ATCTATCTATCTATCTATCTATCTATCTATCTATCTATCTATCTATCGAGTTTCCGCAAAAAGCCATATTTCTCACTGCGGCCAAATAAAGTTTAATCTATCTACTTACCTTCACATTTAACAATTGTTAAATAATCTGCAAAATTAATTTTAAAGTCAATTTTGCAAAACTATATATGGGTCAGGACTTGCCTGTCTCACACATCACTAGTGGCAGATAATTTAGGCTTTCCTAGGTAACACTGAGTTGGAGACAGAATTAATCATAGTCACAATGCCACTCAGTTACAGGGTATACCCACAATCAGATCTAGGCTGAATCAAGCCAGAGTAATTTACAACAAATCGTAAAACTTAAAATCGTAACTGAAATTTCTAGAGGAACCCTACATAAACATTGTGGGAAAATTCAAACTCCCCAGGAGTGAATAAGCAAGAGGTTTACATCACAGGCGAGATTAGTCCTAGAGGCTCCATGGACCTGGGTTCACATTCAACGAGTAACAGAACTCTGGAAATGAATGACAGCAGAGATACTAAATAACACATGTAGAGTTTGCATGTTCTCCCAGTCTTTAGGTAGGTTTTAACCTGGGTACTCCAGTTTCCCCACCTAAATGTATACATTTTATATTCTTTTGTCTACTCTTAATTGGCTCATTATGAGAGAAAGTAAAACTGAAAATGCACCTGTCCTGTGATGGACTGGTGTTCACCTGGGACTTGGTTCCTGCATGGTGTTAGTGTTAGATTCCTTGTGATTCCGAATTAGAATGATGAGACAAAAGAAACAGATGTCTGGATAGACATTGAGTGGGACACCCCTTAATCAAGCAAACACAACACAGACTCACCAACATCAGCACTACTGTAAACCAAAGAAATCTGATTTGCAAAAATTACAAAGATTGTAGGCATTGGCATGAGTGTACCTGTGATGGGCTGACACCCCATCCAGTGTTGGTCTTTGCAACTAAATAGCTGAGTTTGAAAGAATATTAATTGTGATGGGACAAAAAATACCACTTAATAAATGTCTCCCTCTCGCACCTTAGGAAGAAAGAATTACCCACAGCCTTCTTGCAATCCTTCTGTTGATGATTCTTGTGTACTGGCTATCAGCCCTTGCTCTGAAATGCTACTGTGGCTTCAAGCTTTTCTTTTAACTAGTGATGAGCAAAACAGGTAAATTTTGATTTGCATACAGTTTAACAAAACTGTAACTATCTGCAAAACTCAGTAAAGACTTTTTTTGGGTTTTAAAATTATTTTTTTGGAATGGAAAACATTGAACACTGCAGCATGAAAATAAATGCATAAAAATGCCTACAAACAGGAACGAAATGCCTTTCTTACTGTGTGAATGGCATAAATTTCACTGGATGTGTAACAAAAATTATTTTATAATTTTGTTTGGAAAGTGAAACACTGGAAAGTTGGATAAACTCCCATTCAGTTGTTGTCACTTTGCCCAATGAATATTTTCTCACAAACATTTGACATTGGCATTTAAAATGTAACTGTGTTTATAAATACTACCATGGAGGTAACAGCCCAGAAAAGAACTTCTACATTAACAATGTAAGGTATGAGCAAGGAGGACAGAACAAAGGAGCAAATATTTATTTAGACTGCACAAATGGACAATGTGAAAAACACAATAGTGGTGTATTTAAATTATGAAGGAGGCAGATAACAGATATTACATTAAAATAAACTCACTGTGGACATGTAGGTACAACTAGAAGTTGGTTAAGAAATCCATTTCATACAAATCTAAAATACTATTTCTTCACACAGAACTTTTAATTTTAGACACATTGTTAAGCAATTTAGATGAGATTAGATTAGATAAACTGAAAGAAAGGTTAAAAAAACAAGAATGCAGAGTCACAGGACAATCAATCAATTGTTATTTATTTATTTATTTATTTATTTATTTATAAAACACTTTAAAACAACATCAAGGCTGACCAAAGTGCTGTACAATAAAAACCCAACATATCAGACAAACAGTAACCAAAGGGTAAAATAAGCAGAAACACATAAACACAGAAGAACTGAAGAGAATCATAATAAAAAGTACACAGATATTCAACATATCATACTGAGTTAAAGGCCAGGGAGTAAAAGTGTGTTTTTAATTCAGATTTAAAGAGAGCAAGTGAATGAGCCTGCTTAACGTGCAACGGCAAATCATTCTAGAGTTTTGGAGCTGCAACTGAAAAGGCCGATCACCTCAGAGTTTGCATCGTGTCTTAAGAACACATAAAAGCATCTGGTCTGCTGACCTGAGAGGCCGAGACGGTACATATGGGTGCAGCAGTTCCGACAAATAAAATGGGGCACAACCATTAAAGGATTTAAAAACAAATACAATAATCTTAAAATGGATTCAAACTGGAAGCCAGTGAAGGGAAGCCAGTTAAAAATCAAGTAGTGGCATTTTGCACCAGCTATAGGCGAGCAATGGAGGATTGGCTAATTTCACAAAGAAGCGCATTGCAGTAAGAGATAAACAAACAAACCAGCAAATAAATAAACTCATTGAGTACATATGGTGGAAGCATTGATTTGCATGATAGCAGTGGGCAGAAAAGATCCCCAGAGGTGCTTCCTAGCACACTGCAGTGGAATGAGCCTGTGGCTACAAGTACTCCAAAAGAGTGCCCCTTGGAGGGAATGGAGGGGATTTTTCATGATAGCTTCCAATTTGGGCATCATCCTCTTTTCCACAATAGCTACAGCAGGCTTTCTTGATAAGTTTGTTCAGGCATTGTGCTTTCCTTGTGCTCGGGTTGTTTCCCAAAGAGACCACAGCATATTGCACCACACTGGCTATTATGGAGTGGTAGAACATTTCCAGCAGCTTGCTGCACACAAGAAAAAACCTGAGTCTCCTTATCAAGTACAGCCTGCTCTGGCCCTTTTTGTACATCACCACTGTGTTGTCAGATCAGTCCAGTCAAGGTACTAGTAGCTCTCCAGAACTTTCACGTCCTCCCTATGAATGGTGACTGGTCTCAGAGGCTCCTTGGCACACCTGAAGTCCACCGCCAACTCTTTTGTCTTGCTCATGTTGAGTTGTAATCTGTTTTCCCTGCACCACAAGACAAAGTCCTCCATGACTTTCCTGTACTCTGACTCATCTCCATAAAGCAGCCTATGATAGATAAGTCATCTGAAAAGTTCTATAGAGTAGATGGTAAGGGCTGGTGTTGTGCTGGAAATCTGTTTTGTGGATTGTGAACTGGTAGGGAGACAGGACAGTTCCCTGATGTGCTCCAGTATTACTCCACCATAACAGAATTTACCTAACAGAATCAGTTTGTGAACATTTAAAATCTCAATTTAATATTTTATTGGACTCATAAGGAGAATAAGAATTTACTAAATAAATGGCCTCAAAAGCATGGTTTTGGAAAAAAAATCAAATATATCTAAATCTGAAAATTAAAATCAGTTATATTTTGTGTGTGTTTTTCTTACTATTCCTAATCAATTACATGATGATATTCCATACTCATATGGAGTGCAGCGGGGTGATTGATCATTTACCTACAAAAAATCAAAAATACAAATAATATCATCAGTAACAATATGACACTGGTCTCCACCTGATGTCACTAACCTCTCATTTTGAGCCATCTTTAAAGTTTTTGCTGCCAAGTCCTAGAATTACGTCCTACAATTAGAATTAATATAGAAAACAATCAAATAAATAGGAAGATTCAATTCACAGACTGAAGCTTCAGACATCTGTAATTAGTTTGTTCTAAAAAAATAAATAATCTTTAAGGTCTCAGTCAAGTCATAAAATGGATAACATTCATGAAGCATTGTTATTGATTATTATATTTTTGTAAGGGGGCAATTCCTGCAGATGCTGATACTTTATAGTTAAAATTCCTTTAAACACTAGTGTAAAGCTAAAGCTGCAACTGGTGCAATGCATGACAAAACAGGAGAAGAAAAGTGGTTCCTAATTTTGGTGACCTATTATGAAGTCTTTCTCTTGCATTTAATTAGATCATCATTATTACTATGCTTCACAGTGTGAAATTAATTCTTGAGATATTGGCTACTGTCTTTCTTAAAATGAGGTGTCAAAACAGTGGAGGGAGAATTCTGCACTCCAGTCTTCCCACTGGTTAAGCTTTAAACATCTGGAAGGGTTTCCAGCAGCCATTCCACATGCACTTCAGAACGGGTCATCCACCTGAAGCTAAGCATGTTCAGGCAAGGCCAGTACTTGGATTGGAGAGCATCTTGGAAAAGCTTGGGTTGCTGCTAGAAGAGGTGCTGATGAGGCCAACGGGGTGGTTGGGGGTGCAGTTACCCTGAGGTCTAAGTGTGGATCTCAATGCTCCAGTGCAGTGGTGGGGACACTGTGCTTTAAAACTGGTGCAGTCCTTCAGATGAGATGTAAAACCAAGGTCCTGTCTCTCTGTGGTCATAAAAGATCCCTAGACATCCTTCGTAAAGGGCAGGGTGTACCCTAATGTGCATGCTAAATTGGCCACCACGGTCTGGTCATTCCAGCCCCCTAATAATTCCCTGTCTCTAATTGGCTAGCTCTCTCTCCACTTCACCGACTAACATTGAATGTGTGGTGAGCATAATGGAGCAAAAATGGCTGCCGTCGCATCATCCATGTGGATGTTATACATTAGTGGTGGCTGAATTGGCTTCCCACTCACTGAAGTGCTTTGAGTAATAACAAAAGAGCTATATAATTGTAAAAAATTATTATTATTATTATTATAACTTAGCTGTGTAAGCCCGTGCTGTAAAAAGCACGGGGTCATAGAAACTATTGAAATTGTCAGAAAAAATTGAAACGTAGAGATGTCAGGTAATTGAAAGGAACTACTCTGGGCATCTCTCTCCTAGGAGGATTCGTGTTGCCGACATCCTTGCATCGTTCGTGCATTTGCAGCGGAAGGAAAAGTAAAAGGGATACCGTTTTGCCGATGTGCTCATCTCGCTTCTGTATTAGCCGCTAAGCAAGTGACTCTTTCTTTGGAGGTTTTGCTTTGCTGACATGCTGGCCTCGCTTGTGCATCCTCAGAGGTGGAGCCCTTACCCGAACTCCACCTCTCACTTCCTGGCCAGACAGACACACACACTTCCACGCGTAGAATTTTTTATATAAGGTGCACCAGGTGATAAATATTTGCAATTTGTTGCTCTAAGTGTATTGGATTTTTTTGTAGAAAGCAAAGGTTGGTTTATACTTGCTAAGTTAAAAAAATTAGCAAAATCAAGGGGGAAAAGTAAAGATCTGTAGTTTATTATGTCAGAGTGAATTATGAAGTGTCTGGAGAGAGTAAATATAGTGTGTGTAGAGACAGGAAGAAAAGCCGAGACAGAGATGGTAAGTGGGAGGGAGGGTGCCACAAGTACACTGTGAAAATGAATGTACAGCATAAAGGACAAAGGGGTCTAATTAGGGAAGGGCAGCAACATTTCATTAGTGTATTTAAATGAAAATGTGTTATTTCAGCTTAACATCTGCCTCTGACCCACCTCACGTCACATGGGACATGGTTCCACATTACAAGGTGCATAGTTTAATTAAATGAGCTAATCATCATTGTCATCTGCATCATTTTTACATTATAAGGGGACTTTGGTTCAATGGAGGTCAATATTTGAATGTCATTTGTTTTTATAATGTTGACATTAGATATGAATGCAAAGAAACAAAATGGGAGATAAGTGTCATTTATAGTACTGTTGCAAATAATGAATATTATTCAGTGACAAAACCAAATGTAATCTTGTCGGTTTGGCAGTTCAGGGTGCTTTACTGGAACAGGGCATCTTGTTCACTGAAGTATTGTAAGAGCACAATGGTAATATGGGAGCAACAGGGTTTTTTTTTTTTTTGAATGTCTGCTTTCTCCCATTGTATTTTGGTCTGTGTTTTTATTAAGGGTCATAGACGTGTGGGTTAGGTTTGCTTTATATTTAAAGGTGGAAAACTGCTGCATTCAAACTGAGCTAAAGGTAAGCAGAGAAGTCTTCCATGAAAAACTGACTGAGAACAACAAATGGACTAAATAATCTATGCCCAGGCCAAAGCTATCATGCTCAATAATATAAACTACAGATTACCGGAGATGACAGAGTTTACCTGCTCATCAAAGTTCAGGGAGTCTTTACCTAATATTATGTGCATACGTTGTGAAGGTCAGCAGGGCACAGAGGTGCACTACAGGGTTATAATTTTTGTGACATCCAGAAGCTGGTTGGGACCACTGCCCAGATGGGAAGACACTGTGCTCTCCGGGGCTTTGTTGGGACTACTGCCTGAGAAAGACACAAAGCAGTTACCTGGGTACTTGAGATCCCATCGCAGATGGATTTGTAAAGGTGACTTAAAGAAGAGTAGTGACCGCATAATAATACACCGACCATGCAGAAGTACCAGGAAGCTATTCTTCGGTTGTAACCACATATAGGTGCACCTGGCCCTTTGAGTAAACATTTTGTAGGCTTGCCAAAAGGTCAGTGATGACCTTGAACCAATTGTCTATGACCTCCAGAAGTAGTTAAGGACTACACTTTAAAAGCAGCCTCCATCCTCAGCAAGATGTACTTGGAATTGGGAATAAATGGAGGCAAGAGCACACCTGGTGAGGAAATAGAGAAGGAGGACAGAAACATGCCAATATCATTGGTTATACAGGAGAGAGGAGGAGGAAGGTAGGCCTGGCACCTCCAAAACTGTTACAGACTGTGAAGTCGGATTCACCAGCTGTGACTTAAATGGCTATTCAAACTGCACAAAAACATTTCCATACATGGAAGAAGAGAATGGAACCATATACACTGTAATAGGAGGGGCACCCAATAATGGTCCTGGTCATGGTCAGACAGAGGTGAAGTCTCCAACTGGATTTGAGTTGATGGCCACTATTGCAGGAGCCCAAGAAATGGTGAATAGAAGCATAATCCCCATAGGTTATGGATGTGGAAATCGCCATAGATTCTGGAAGGGCCAATGTCATTACAGTTCGCTTAAGTTTTAAAATAGGAAAGATCTTGGAAAACTACAAGAGATGTAAGAGGAGGATGTTTGGTACTTGGCTATATCATTATATCATTATATCATTGACACCATTGACCATGAAATATTGCTGATGCGGCTCGAACATCTTGTTGGGCTTAAAGGGGCTGCTCTTAACTGGTTCAGGTCATATTTAACTGGTAGACACTTTTCAGTGACTTTAAAGTCCTCTTTTTCATCTACTGTTCCTCTTAAATATGGTGTCCCTCAGGGATCCATTTTAGGTCCTATTTTATTCTCTATATACCTTCACCCTATTGGAGCGATTTTTAGGAAATTTAATATTTCTTTTCACTGCTATGCTGATGATACTCAGGTTTATATTCCCGTTTGCAACTCTGCAACAAATCAACTCCACAACTGTCTGTCTGAACTAAGATCCTGGATGGCCAATAATTTTCTTGATCTAAATCAAAATAAAAACGGAGGTGCTTATAGTGGGTCCACCAGCTAAAGCCCAAATTGGTCTTGGACTTCTCGGCTCTTTCTCTGCCTTTTCCAAACCTCAAGTCCGCAATCTTGGTGTTACCTTTGATAGTAACCTCTCTTTTGAGAAACAAGTAAATTCTGTTGTCAAGAGATGCTTTTTCCAACTTCGTCTATTAGGTAAGATAAAGCCTTTTTTATCTTCTAAAGATCTTGAGAAAGCTACTCATGCTTTTATTTTTTCTCGCCTCGATTATTGCAATTCGCTGTATTCTGGGATTAACAAATCTCTGATACACAGGTTACAGCTGGTCCAAAATGCTGCTGCTCGCCTTCTGGTTGGGGCAAGGAAGTATGACTCTGTTTCTCCTATTTTAGCTTCGTTACACTGGCTGCCTGTCAGTTTTTGAATTGATTTTAAAATCTTGCTGCTAGTTTTTAAATCATTACATGGGCTTGCTCCTGCCTATTTATCTGAACTGTGTGTTTTACACCAGCCATCCAGAGTGCTTAGATCTTCTGGTCAGTTGTCTCTTGTTGTCCCTCGTACCAAATGTAAAACCAAGGGGGACAGGGCCTTTGCAGCTGCTGCCCCTCGCCTGTGGAACTCTCTGCCTCATCATATTAAGGAGTCGTCTACAATTGAACAGTTCAAAACAAGATTAAAAACTCACTTCTTTTCACTTGCATTCAGTGACCTTCAGTAATACTGATGGTTTTGCTCTTTGTGATCATATAACATCATTCCTATTTATTATCTGTCTTATTTTATGTTCATATATTTTATTACTATTTATGTTTTATTGTTTATTGTTTTTTCTTTTATTCTATTATTGTAAAGCACTTTGGCCGCAGCATTACTATGTTGTTTTAAATGTGCTATATAAATAAAGTGACATTGACAAAGTGACATTATTGTCACATGTGCAAAATGCTTTGAAATTCTTACTTGCATGTGCTAATCAACATGCAGCACATCACCACCAGTGGAGTAGCTAGAATTTTTGTCATCCGGGGTGGTCTTTGAGTTTGACACCCAAAACCGTTCACACCCGCCCCACACTCACCTTACATATCATACAAAAAATTAAAAACAATCAAATTTTAGCTGCATTTTTAATCATTAATTATGATTGAAATATTTCAGTAATGCCTCTTCATTCTTTTTTAACTCTTTCAGGGGTAATGTTGATTTTTGTCAAAAGGAGAAGTTGATGATGGTAATCGACTGTAAACGGTGACAAAACCAACTGTTATGTTTTAGTTGGTCTCTCATTGCTAGAAGGAAAGTTAGATTCATTGGTTTGACCGAGATTCCTGTACTCGTGTGAATAGCAAGGCGCAGACAACGACAAAAATGGCACTGACATCTGGTGAGAGATCAAAGTGGATGCGTAAAGCAAAATACTCCATGGACAACATTCTGAATATTCTTATCTCTGAACTGGACTATGACTTGTCGGATTCCGATTTTGATACAAGTGATCAAAAATGAATGTAAGGTTCCAACTTCAGCTGATTGGTCCCCAGCTAATAGTGGTACTGACAATGTTCGCCAGGTAGGACTGCCACTTAACAATGAAAAGAGGTAGAAACCAGATTGCAATGAACTGCAACCGTGACCGCCACACAAAGACAGCCTGGCAGCAAGCCTGCTGCACATTCTTAGCAAATTGGCAGCCACAGCATGCAGCAACAGACATTTATGTTGATTTCTGTGTGAAACCCTTGCTTTTCAGAAACTGTCTTTGGGAAAAAATATTCAGCCTTCAAAGAGTTAATACTTCTTCCGTCACCTTTTTGTTTTATCTAAAAGCAGCAACTCTCTCTTTTGTTCGTTTCATCTTAAGATTGAGAGAATAATAAAATATTAATGATGAGATTGAATGGTTTGTCCCTTTTCATTGGAATAAGTCGACGAAGAGAGTCTTTGATCAGAGTAAGTCAGTGGAGAGAGTATTCAGTCAGAGTAAATTGGTGAAATGGTCAAGATTTGTGTTTGTAAGATATAACTTTGCGACATATGTATTTGTCACAGTTTTTTTTAATCATTAAAAATGGTGTAATTTTGATATAGATAACACACATTAGCTTGCCAAAGTTCAGCCATCCATTATCCAACCCGCTATATACTAACACAGGGTCACGTGGGTCTGCTGGAGCAAATCCCAGCCAACACAGGGTGCAAGGCAGGAACAAATCCTGGGAAGCAAACCCAGGTCTCCTTACTGTGAAGCAGCAGTGCTACAATTGTGCCACTGTGCCGCCCCTTGCCAAAGTCCTATCAAATAAAATTGTCACAGTCTAGTACTATAGTTTATTATAAAGTGCCACCCAGGGTGAACTGCCTTGAACAAACCCCCACCCCCCCCACCCCCCCGCGAGTGGGCACCATGATTAATAAGTATAACAACCTTATGGCAAAATTTCTATATTTCTTACCTGAAAAATCTCAGAACATGGTTTACAAAACTGTTTACCATTAGGGCTCATTAGCACTCTGTTCATTGCTATTTTTTATTTATTATGGTTAGTTTTTAATTTTTGTGTTTTTGACCTGGCAACTTCAAATTATTTCAGTCATCCAAGATGGCGATTGTATTGTGAGATCATGGGGTATTGCCACGTAGAGAACATGCTACTGTATATTGGCAAATCATTGTCATAAGTTCTAGACTGTCATTTGAAGGCTTTATTTAGATCAGCATCTTTTTGGTTCTGTGTGTTACACACTCTGTCTCTTGAATTAATATGTTCCCTTTTTTTAAAGAATCTTATACATCTCTGACTGGTTTTTCTTTATTTGTTTTGTTTGACTCATTAGATTTGTTTTTGATTTTCTGTTTTATTGTTTGTTGATTTGAGGCTGTTCGCCTTTTCATTATTTTCAGGATTGTTTTGTACTTTTAAAAGATCTAGTGTACTTTTAAGCAGACCACCTTTTTCCACACAAAATCAGAATCTTTTAGAATGAATCGATAAATCCTCAGTACTTTACACCTTTTTAACTACTTGTTTAAGGTTAATGCTTAACAGAGCTTGACTAAGCTGCTGTCCTTTGCTTTTTAACATTTCTTCTGCATATGGTAATAGTAATAAGGACAGGTCAGTGTCAGGTCAGAAAAAGCAAGTCACAAGACACAGTTGTTAATATTCTAATATTGCTAAGACAAAAATTTTCCTTTTAACCAGTTTTTGGGTCAAATTTCTTCTAGTTTTGAGCTTGAAATCAGTAAAAGCACCCTAAATTTAATCTGTTTAAGATAAAACTTTGTAGTCAGTTATATATTTCCCCATATTTAATGAATAGTAGAAAAAGTTAAACATCTCATAATTTTTATAGATGCTAAAAACATTTACCACCTTACCATGCATTTCGGGTTAATTTTGCCCCACCATTGACTTTAATGAATTATCTACTACATTTATGGTAGTTTATTTGTTCACATCTCATAAAACATTACAAATACCATCTTTTCATCTTATAGATGTTGACACTTTTTAAGTGCCCTGACTTTACAAACAGCTATCTATCTATCTATCTATCTATCTATCTATCTATCTATCTATCTATCTATCTATCTATCTATCTATCTATCTATCTAAATAAAGGCCAGAACAAATGTGCTGACATAGCCAGTTTAGAAAGTGAGCAGAATTCAAATGCAAATGTGTTATGTTGTGCAGATGTACTTTTAAGTTATATCATGTACAGTACTAGTACTAATTGTCAGCAAAGAGTGTGGCGTGGTATCTAGCAGGTATTTTTATATTTCCTACCACATATCATCCTAAACAGGCTTAGGTATAATGGGAGTTCTGACCTAACAATGTATATTTTTTGGATTCTCCATTACTTACATAAGCTACTGTCACATATACAGTACACCTCAGTATACACCCACCTGTTGGCATTAAGTGACTTAAGCCTACTTGTTTCTGTGTTTTCACTCTCCTTGGCCTTTGGGGGTCTCCAGTAATTGACTGTGCTCTGGTGGGAGGTGGGGGGCTGGGCTCATTTCCCACTCAGCCTCATACAGAGCAGATTGAGGCAGTTAGAGTTTTCAGTTTGCTTCCTAGTAGCCTCTCAGCAGGGGTGATTCTCAGCCTATTAGAGAGACCCCTCCTGCTAGAGCCCTGTATTTCTATATGACACAGCCGAGTGAACATACAAGGCAGAACAAAACGATGACAATTGGTGACAAATGGACTGCATGGCATCCCGTGTCACTGTGGCCCCAAGAGACCATGGCTGGCGAAGACCAAGGGAACCAGTGACCGTCAATAGCCCAGCAGGGCGTGTGGCACAGGTGGTCAAAAATCGATACAAATCTGTGCTCTGATTTAACCTGACAATGTAGATGCAAAGAAAAGTGTGGGAATTCGTATAACGGCACTAAATTGAATGATAGATGAGCTGAGCAGCAGCTCTCCAAAAGGGGGACAGATGACATTATTTAGGCCTGCTGTCAGTAGTTGTGTTTTCATGGATAACTATGGATGTTTTAATACTTGATGGCCAACATTGCATCCATCAGGTTATGAAAACTAATTAATAGCATTTACTGTGCAGAATTGCTGTGAGTTACAAAATCATAAAATAATAGAATATTACAACTGTAATAAGTCTGCTAATTTTCTTCCTGTGATAAGTATTCAATGTACATTTGTATTTAATGAAAATTCAGAATTCAGCAAGGATTTCAATTATTTTCACTCTGGCACTGTAATTAATTATCAATTTTTTGGTTTGTTTTTACAGACGAAGGATCTTCTTTATTATAAAATTAATGCTGTTTGTTTTTGAACCAGTAGCAAATTTAACACCTTTGACATTTGTTGAGTGTCTTAAAATTTAATTACCTTTATCTTTTTTACCAACATTCTTTCTGTATACGTATAAATGACTAAAAATCTTATTGCGTTATTACAATGTTACACTTGTCATTGGAGTGTTGTCCAGATGTCACACCAACCCAGTATAATGTAATAAGTGTGTTTACTGAAAAAAACAAAACAAACCAAAATGAACTTGACCCACCTTCAAGACTGGCGCTTTATATATATAGCAGTTAATTGTTGATTGGGCATTTATCTGAATGAAATAATGCAATATACTATAGATATGCCATTCACTTCCCGTTATTGTGTTCATCCTCATTTCAGCCAACCCCTCAACCTGTTCTGAGTGAAAGGTTAGCAATTGACTACAATTAGCCAGAGAAACGGAACAAGGTCCTTTGTTCAAAGAATACTTTTTAACTGCAACAGAGCTGTCAACTAGTTTAAGCTCATAAAACAGACAACCGTAGAATTCTTTTTTCAGACATACTGTACTTTTATTTTTTTGTTTCACCCATTCACAGATATTCATTCAGTCAAGGACAAAATTGTGCCAGCTACCTGTGGGTATCAAATGGCTGAGGACTGGCTGAGGGATAATTAATCTCTCATTCCCTCCATCACATCATATTCATCATTTTCTTCCTACATCTTTCTGCTGAGGGTTGAGGTAGCAACAACTTTCTCCAAATCTTCCAAAATGTTCATAGCTTTTTTTAATTATCTGCAACAACTGTTGTCTTTTAAGGATTCTGAATTATTCAGTGTATACAAATGTGAAATGATTAACAGCTTTGAGGATAGGAAAACACTTTATAACACAATTATTATTATTATTAATTTTTTTTTATTATTATTATTATTATTATTATTATTATTATTATTATTATTATTATTATTATTATTA
>JANRMT010062848.1:13598115-13625276 GCA_026402145.1 Polypterus bichir lapradei | reverse complement strand
CCCCACTCCACCTTACTCTGCTCACTTGGGGTCAGAGGCGCCCTACATACTGTATTGTTCCCCTTGCTGGTGGCTTTGCATTTCGGCTGATGGGCTTTCACAGCCAGATGACGCATCTAAACTGCTAAGTGTATATCAATGCCGCCTCCTTACCTGTTGATCAAAGGGACACTTTATAGCCGTCTTGTCCAGGTATTTCAGCCCCCTCAGACAGTCCACTACCACCTCCACTTGAAGAGTGTGTCCCACTGAGGTCCAGACACAAAGGCATTGTAATACTGCGGACAGTACTAACAAGAAACAAGATGAAGTATCAGGGTCTCTCAGATTTCTCCATTTATTAACAACAATAATACGTACAGATAAACATAAAGAAAAAGGGAAGAACTGATAAAGGTGTTCTGTTTTCTTTATAATGTGAGCTTCTGTGAGTTAACATGGGTCCAGAAAATTTGGATACTATAATGAATACCAAACTCCAATCACCTTGTTTCTTATAAAGGGAAGAGACCGAAAGGGACAGGACTTCTGGAATGGTCCGGAAATGAGGCCATTGCTCTTCTGTGGGCAACTTGGAAAAGGAAAATAGGTTAGTAACTGCACTTCATCCAAACCCATCACCAAGTTCAACTTTTGTGGAAAGCCTCCAACACATTCCTATAGTACAAGAGCATGAAAATATATAAAATCTCAAGAGAGACAGCAAAAGGAGGCATACAAACTTCTATAGTGGTTTCATAATTTATGAACCTTGTGGTATTATAATGGGTCGTAATTGGTTTTTACAAAAGAAAAAAGGCTGACGAGTTTAACAGGCTAGCCATGTATTTGAATGTCTCCCCTATGGCCGGGACCACTATCAAGATGATTAGATGCACACACCGGGGTCCTGATCGCAAAAGGGACTACACATATGCAAGACAAAAATACCTTGTGACAGGAAAAGTCCACATTTTTGCCTAAAGTACATCACCCAGATAAATGCGCTATCCAGCACAAACCCCAGACCCACTTCAAATCCTCACAATTTTGCCTGTTCACAACTGGTCATAGTTCAACAATTAATGGACAGATATTGTTGGTTTCCATGTAGGCCAATTAGTTTCTGCTTTGGTTTAACAATTCTGTGTCTTTCAGTGTACTAATCCTGCAATTTGTAAAATTTATACTTGCATTTATATTTACATTTCATCTGAGAACTTGTCACATTACTCTGCGTCAGTGAAGAGTGCTTTTACAAAATAAACTGAATTGAATTAAAATTGAAGTAAATATTTACACTTCAGTAAAAATCTTTTATAAACCCTCTTGGTTGATTGATATGGGTGGAGCATGGTCAGGGTAGGTGTCTAATAGGTTAATTTTATGAAAATGTACAAGTGACATTTTTCCAGGCTTCAAGAAAGAAAAAGTCCAAATGGGTGGTTATTCAAAACAAGAGCCCAGTGGCTCAGCAAAAAGAAAAATTACAAAAAAAAAATCAATGAAAAATAATACAAGTAAAAGGCGCTTTTCTGATGAAAACTATTCCTGTCTTTAAAAAAAAAAATGATGGCTGCTGTAGCTGTAAATAATGCAGTTCTGACTAATAAGACAGACCTTATAGAAAGTCAGGTCAGGAAAAGTCTAACATGGCTGCAGTCCAATTCAGCGGTGCCCCATAACGTCGACATAGAGGTGACCAACAGTGTGGAGGACAATGCAAGAAAGATGACACACCAAATAATGGCAGCCTAAAACTCACTGTCTTTTATTTGATTTGGTGTAAATATGTGAACGTTCAGTTACATATCAATTTTTGCCTCAAAGTAGTATAGTCCTTTTAAAATGTTTATTAGAAGTTGTCATACACATGTGCATGGGGGGCAGCTAAAGAGCCTGAAAGAGAGTAATCCCATGCCAGACAAGGGGGTGGCAGAGTGCATTGACACATTTTCTCACTTTCCTGCACACCATTCATGGGAACGTCCCTGGCCCTGATGACATCATTTCCAGTTCTGGTCCGTTTGAGGACGTCACTTCTGGTTCCAGCCCTTTTGATGACGTCACTTCCCGTCCCAAACCCATGGAGGAGGACCCTTCCAGTTCCGGCCCTTGTAATGATGTCACATGTGGGTCTGAGCCTATGGAGGAAGATCCTTCCAGTTCCGGCTCTTTGATGACATCATATTCTGTTTTGGCTTTGAAAATCCGTCATCTTACAACCAGTGAATCAGTTCTGTGTTGGACTCTGCCTTGTGTACATCTGTGCGATTCTATCATAACCCATTTGCAGCCATGGAGAATATAGGGGTGGCTGCCCCAAACCTTTTTATAGCTTCTTGGTCTAATTCTTGTGACAATGTTCATTAACTGTGCTATCAGGAGACAGTTAATTTCCCATAGATGTGATGTTGCGCTCATTGATTTGTTTGTTGCATTCAAGAAAATAAGCTAATGAATAAAAAAGGAAGGTGTAGTAGTAGTATATAAAATGTTGCATTTTTTTCTAACTCAAACCCTGTACCACATTATTAGCATATGTGATGTTCATAATGCGTGAGTATTTGTGTATGTGAGCCAGGTAAGGTGAGGGAACCTTTTGAAATTCCATACCCATGGCCAGTAGGGGTCTTCATCTGGCTATGACCTACCCTGATTATGAACACTGGACTTACTTGGAGCATCAGAAATGCTACAAAAACTCAAGGGAATACCTTTAGAATTGTCAAAGAGGCAAGGGTCCAAAACAAGACTGCTATGAGATGAAACCCTTAAGACAACACAGAAAACAAAATCAATGCAATAAAAACCCATAATTTACAAAAGCTCAAATTCATTTTATGACATAATTTGTCTTTTAATGAGAGACTTCCCTTTAAACAAAACAGAGTTCTGACAGTCTAGAAAGTGAACTGTCATCTTAAATAGCTATGGTGTGATGTTGTCATGTGTAACACAATTCTGAAAAACACGACTTGCAAATTAAAAACAACATGGCAACATCTAGGACAATTAACACAAAGATGGCAGCTTTCCCCGAAAGCAAATTTCAATTAAGTGACACCACACTAACATCATATAACGCAAAAATACACAAAAAAGGAAAAATAGTAATTTTATGATCTATTAAGAAAATTAAAAATGATGCCCTTGCATTCCCAGCAACACCCTTGCTAATGAAGTAATAATATTGTAAACTGAAAACAGTTAAACAAAATTTGAAAAAGTTTCCATCTTACTTGGTCTAGTTGCTGGATGGTACTGAGCCATGGTCTATCATTAGAACATTCTAAACAAGAACAGGCCATTCAGCCCCACAGTGCTATCCATTTAATTCTTCTAAAATAACATCAAGTTGAGTTTTGAAAGCACCTAAAGTTCTGCTGTCTACCACCCTACTTGGTCACTTATTCCATGTGTTTGTGGATCTTTATAGGAAGAAAAACTTCCTAATATTTGTGAGAAATTTACCCTTAACAAGTTTTCATCTGTGTCCCAATGTTCTTGATGAGCTCATTTTAAAGTAACAGTCTCAATCTACTATACTAATTCCTTTCATAATTTTAAATATTTCAGTCATGTCTCTGCTTAATCTTCTTTTACTTAAACTAAAAAAACTCATCTCTTTAAATTGCTATATCTTGGGAATCAGCTTCATTGTTCTTTTTTAAATAAGTGTCTTGATCCACTATAATTATCCATCCATCCACCTATTACCCAACCCGCTATATCCCAAATACAAGGTCACGGGGGTCTGCTGGAGCCAATCACAGCCAACACAGGGTGCAAGGCTGAAAATAAATCCTGGGCAGGGCGACTGTAATTATTCACTTAATAATTTTAAGCACACATTTGCTCTTAATTTCTTTTTGCTTAAAGTGAAAAGGCTTACCTCTTGCTCTGGATGTTGTAGGACTGTCTTGGTTGACACGTGTCTGCAACATCACATGGACATCGGGGACAGTGCCTCTGGATTGGCAAACAGGGCTGGTGATCCCCTTCTTTAAAAAGGGGGACCGGAGGGTATATTCAAACTACAGAGGGATCACACTCCTCAGCCTCCCTGGAAAAGTCTATTCGGAGGTTCTGAAGAGGAGGGTCCATCGGAGAGTCAAACCTCGGCTTCAGGAGGAATAGTGTGGTTTTCATCCTGGTCGCGGAACAGTGGACCAGCTCTACAACCTTAGCAGAATCCTGGAGGGTGCATGGGAGTTTGCCCAACCAGTCTGCATGTGTTTTGTGGACTTGAAAAAGGTGTTTTACCGTGTCCCTCGAGGAATCCTGTGGGGGGTGCTCCGGGAGTATGGGGTACCGGACCCCCTGATAAGAGCTGTTCGGTCTCTGTACAACTAGTGTCACAGCTTGGTCTGCATTGCTGGCAGTAAGTCGAGCCCATTTCCAGTGAGAGTTGGACTCCGCCAGGGCTGCCCTTTGTCACCGATTCTGTTCAGAACTTTTATGGACAGAATTTCTAGGCACAGCCAGGACATTGAGGGGGTCCGGTTTGGTGGACTCAGGATTGGGTCACTGCTTTTTGCAGATGATGCTGTCCTGTTTGCTTCATTAGGCCGTGATCTTCAGCTCTCTCTGAATCGGTTCCCAGCTGAGTGTGAAGCGGCTGGGATGGGAATCAGCACCTTCAAATCCGAGACCATGGTCCTCGGCCGGAAAAGGGTTGAGTGCTCTCTGAGGGTTGGGAGCGAGATCCTGCCCCAAGTGGAGGAGTTCAAGTATCTCGGGGTCTTGTTCATAAGTGAGGGAAGAATGGAGCGTGAGATCGACAGGCGGATCGGTGCGCCGTCCGCAGTGATATGGGCTCTGCATCGGTCTGTCGTGGTGAAAAAGGAGCTAAGCCATAAGGCAAAGCTCTCAGTTTACCAGTAAATCTACGTTCCTACCCTCACCTATGGTCATGAGCTATGGGTAGTGACCGAAAGAACAAGATTGCGAATACAAACGGCTGAAATGAGTTTCCCCCACAGGGTGACTGGGCTTTCCCTTAAAGATAGGGTGAGAAGCTCAGTCATCCGGGAGGGGCTCAGAGTAGAGCTGCTGCTCCTCCGCATTGAGAGGAGTCAGATGAAGTGGCTTGGGCATCTGATCAGGATGCCTCCTGGATGCCTCCCTGGTGAGGTGTTCTGGGCACATCCAACCAGGAAGAGGCCCCGGGGAAGACCCAGGACATGCTGGAGGGACTATGTCTCCCGGCTGGCCTGGGATTGCCTTGGGATTCTCCCGGAAGAGCCAGAAGAAGTGGCCGGGGAAAGGGAAGTCTGGGCCTCTCTGCTCAAGCTGCTGCCCCCACGACCCGACCTCAGATAAGCGGAAGAGGATGGATGGATGGATGGATGGCTTACCTTTTTTAATCTCTCCTCATAATTCATCCCCTATAGCCCTGCAATCAGTCTAGTTGTTCTTCTCTGGACACTTTCTAGAGCTGCTATGTCCTTTTTGTAGCCTGGAGACCAAAACTGCACACAGTACTCCAGATGAGGCCTCACCATTGTGTTATAAAGTTCGAGCAGAACCTCCTTGGACTTGTACTCCACACATCAAGGTGCTATATGACCTCACATTCTGTTAGCCTTCTTAATGGCTCATGTACACTGTATGGAAGTTGATAGTGCTGAGTCCACTATGAATCCAAAATCGTTCTCATAAGGTGTACTTTTAATTTTCAGACCTCCCAATGTGTATTCAAACCTAACATTTTTACTTCCTATATGTGGTACAATGCATTTATTTACATTTAATTACATCTGTCACAAATCTGCCTAAGGTTGTATGCTGTCCAAGTCCCTCAGTAATACTTTGACAGATTCTCGATTATCGGCCAATCCACTTATCTTGGTATCATCTACAAATTTAACTAGCTTGTTACTTATATTCTTTAATATATATTAGAAAGAGTAGCGGCCACAGCACTGACCCCTGAAGGACACCATTCTTAACATTAACCTATTATGACAGGGTCTCTCACACCTCCACCCACTGCTTCCTGAGTCTAAGACAATTTTGTATCAATCTGCAAACAACACCCTGAATTCTCACTTCTTTTAGTTTGATGCCCATGCACTCATGTGGCACCTTATGAAATGCTTTCTGAAAGTCAAGATAAATAATATCATATGCTCCACTTTGTTCGTATCCTTGCAAAATGTTATGAGGCATGGAACAGACATGGGCAGGGTACTGGCACCTCCATATCAAGCTAATTTGGGGTTTCCAGTCAGCCGAAAGCTGGTGGTGCATAACACAGTTTCTAGTTTGTGGGGATGTCAAACTTAATGACTGTAGTAGTTGATCTCAACAGTTTACAAAATGAAATATCACAGGACATGACAAATTACATGACTCCGTAATGACTGTGTCACATTTTCAAAGTATCTCATGATCGCTCCTTTTACTGACAGCCAACAGCATGCTGCCTGATGGAGCCACTGCTCTATTACTGCATTACAGATACGGCAAGTTCAGCTGCAATTTCTATCACTTTGTTTCTCCTTTTTCCATTCTCTTGTGGTATTTAAAACATGAGACATCAGACAAACAAGCCTCTCTTCAGTTTGCGAGGTCCAAAACACCCATGATCCTTCTTCTTCATTCTCCTTATTCATTCTATGCATTGTTCTTCTGGCTAAGTACTCATTGGTTATCAACTCTCACGCAGACTGAGCTGCCCCTGTGACTTAAGTCAAAAGATTTTATCAGACAAATTGGACTGAGTTACTGAGAGTGTCAGACTATTATGACATGTCACAAGAGCACACTGCCAACTGCTTCTGACTCCCTAAGATTATGTAAAAGGACATTGTGGCTGAAAATCGCTGGAAAAGTTGTGCAGTGTAACAGGTCCTTAATCTGTATGTCTTTGAAATTTGGGAAGAAAAAAAATACACAAATTAAAATTTGGAATGGATATGTGAGAGTGCAAGCTCCACACAATCAGTTTGATCACAGTTTTCTGTGTGAGTAATGTAAAATGTAATTATTCATTGCTAGACTGTGAATAATTAGGGGTGTATTCTTTGGAAAATGGTTGTGAATTTAGATGTAAGATCTGCTTGACAGAGATATTGCATGAGAAGGAGTTGTCTGTTATACATGGAGATCTACATAGTCATTTGCAAGCACGGTCTATGATGCCATTTTTTCTATCATTTTTTTATCATGTGTTATATTATCTTGCTATTTCTGTTTGTGTTTTAAGGAACTGAGGCCTCTGTCATCATGAGGAGCAGCAAAGGAGCCAACCCTGGTTAGCTCACCAGTCTATTTCATGGCAAATGTTCACATTTAACTTATTCTAGTTAATTTTGTGGTGTCACCAATCCACCTACCTTACACATCTGTGGGGTCTGTGAGAAAAATTAAACCTACCAGTAAATTTTGTAACTGGCCTGGTCTCTACTCTAGCTTCCTGGAGCTGTGAAGCAGCAGAGATAATCACTGTTCTACCCCACTGCAATGTGGGATTCTTTAGTAATCAATACTACTTGTTCAACAAATGTTTTTTTTTTTTTAAAGAAGCTGTTGTCAGTTAATAGAGGTGCCCTCTACTTAGATAAACAAATTGCTAACTTAGCCCTTTTTATCATACAAATCGTCCAGTGTCGCAGTGGGTGAGTTCCTTCTCTTCTTAATCTCCAATGTCAGTTGCCCTTCTCTGGTCTTCTGCCTCCTTTTATATGGTTCCAGTGACTGAAAGTGGAACCCCTCCATTATCTAATCTTATTGGCCATGTCAGACTCCCTTGAACATCAGATGAACTTCTGGGGTGCCTATGTGCTCCCTTTTGAGGCTTGTGGTCTGTACTTTGAGACATCCAGAATTCTATGTCCTTTTCTGCTAGGGTTTTCCATTATGCTACTGACTTAGACCACTGTGTAAGGCAACTATATAAATATAAAATCTTAAATTAAAAATAAAAACAAAATGTGTAGAAAAGTATTAGATGGGGCAGCAAAGTTACATTTTCATCTTGGGCTAAAAGGAATTGGAAAATATTTTGGGAAGCCTTTTTGGAAATATTGAGCAAGAATATTTAATTATGATTCAATACATAAGGTGAAGCACATTTAATCCACATATCTAAAATAAAGGAAAAAGACACTCTTAACTTTCATCTTGCCAATGGCACTTTTCAAGGAATTTAATGTACATACAGTCAGTGAGTCATAAAGCTGATACTACATTCCAAAGCACAGGTGAGAAAAGAGCTCCTAACCCACAATGTTCTTTACCTGACAACACTTCAGCATTTCTTTTTTTTATTTTCTTTATTCCAGTCTGAACTGTCATTAAGGAAAAGTCTACACCATAAGCAACTAGGCCGAAGACAAGGAGCCATCTCTGGATGGAATACAAGTCCATTGTGAAAACATCCATGGTCACTTACACTTGGCCAGATTACATAAACTGCAAGTCTCTTTGAAATAATATTCCTCGACATAGATTGTGACAGAGTCAGAACCTAATACACAAATCTGTAGTTGTTAGACAGAAGCAGTTACCCATTGCCATCTAAATTTACAAACTAAAGAAAGCAACTTTTACATATTTATGTCTACTTTTCCATTCACACAAGGCTTTGATTTAGTGATGATAACACTTCTGATAGATAGATAGATAGATAGATAGATAGATAGATAGATAGATAGATAGATAGATAGATAGATAGATAGATAGATAGATAGATAGATGCTAAATCTAAAATGCTAGCATTGACAAATATACTCAAAATGTCTTAGAGGCAAGAATTCTAGATAGAATGTGTTTATGTACTGTATATATATCTGTTTGTTCGCCAGACTCATATTCAAAACTTAAAATTAAGTGTTCTGTGGGGACTCCTGTTTTATTTTCACCCCAGTAAATCTTCTTCTGCCTGTTACCCAGTTTTGCTAATTTTCTCCGGAGTGCAATTAAAAAGGAGAGAGAAAGAGAGAGAGAGAGAGAGAGAGAGAGAGACAGAGACAGAGAGAAAGATCAAGATGGAATCAGCTGTGCACAGGTTGCCTGTCGCAGAGGGGGGTGTACGAGGACACACTCGGCTGTGTGGGAAACCCGCACTCCTCACTTCTCATACATTGTTCCCACCCTTCCACAAGCCGTTCAGGCTACAAAGGATGCTCAGGCTATTGTGGGCTTGGACAGCTGAGGTGATGGGGGATGGAAGCGGGGCAGAGCTGGAGTGTTAGAGCTGGCTGTTCATGGCTTTGCTCACTCTCTTTCTCTCCCTCGCTCTGTGTCTCTCGAGGGGAATGCATTGGTCGAATTAGGAGCTGATGCTTATCATACAAAGGAATTAAACCAATTTGAGACCCTGGCTTTCTCCGGTGTGCTTGCTACTAATCTGGGAATGCTAAGAAGGAGGGCTTAAATAACGTTACATTTTCATTGGGGATCTGATCGCAAATGTGCTTCCATTAGTGAGCGCAGAGCCCACCATTGTGATGGAGATTTATTTTTTTAAGTTAAAAAGAGGAGAGGAGGGCGGTACTTAGAGATTGTAGTGTCTACTTATTCCCCAGACTTTTTATTCATTATATTGTCTCAATCTGGATTCCAGAGTAGGTCTGGCAAGTCACTGTGCAAGACAGACAACTTATGCTTCTGGTAAATAGCCTTAGCCTGCTTCTGCTGATTATTTGGCTAATTTAACAAATAAAAATATACCATCCATCCATGCATTGGTGAACCTGCTCAGTCCAGTTCATGGTCAAGGGGAACAGAACATAAGTTTATATCTGTATTTACAAATACATACATGTGCATATATTTCATTATCAACATATGCATATAATCGTGTGCAAATGCATATACAATGTATACTGCAAATACATTTACAACCTGTAACTATGCATATTTAAATATATATACTGTATATATACTGTATGGGTGATTATACCATTTGAAATAAATGTACAGATAACATTTTATGTAAATATAGGCACTTACATTTATAGAGGCTATGTGCCTTTAATTAAGCATATACTGTATAATTATTATGTATACATTGTGGTCCATGGCTGGCCATTTATCCCGGCCAATACCCCCAGGCCACCAGAGGGAGCCCTCCCTGTGACATGGAGATGCCCCAAATTCCAGCAGGGCATCATGGACTATGGAGTTTTCCTGTTTTTCCTGTAAAGCCCTGCTGGATAACGTCGGGACCACCAGGGGTCGCTCCAGGGAGAACCAGGGACTACTATTTGCCTTACGCCCCGGAAATACGTCCGAGTCACATGGACAGGAGGAATGACGTACTTCCGGGGTGAATAAAAGGACTTTGTATCTGACCCGGAAGTGATAAGGAATCATGGACTGAAGGATGGGAAACACTTCCGGGTCAGGAACTATAAAAAGACTCTGGAAAGTCCCAGACGACGAGCTGAGCTGGGTGGAAGGCTGGCAATGTGTCTGGGAGTGGTGGATTGTGTATTATTGAGAATTGTGATTTATTTAATGAGTATTGTGGAGAGGGTGCTTTGTGCACTTTGTGTTAATAAAAAGTCAACTATTTGGACTTTTACCTGGTGTCTGGAGTCTTGGACAAGGGTTCAAAGGTGCAACAGCGCCCCCAATCTGTCACAACATTTAAAAACTATAGATATGCATAAATACAAAGATTATAGTTTGATAGTGTTATTATTGCCATTTATGTAGAGTACAATGAAATTCTTACTTGTGTGTGTTAATGAGCATGCATTATAGAGTAGCATAATTAGTGATTATAGTTATATGTGCATAAATGTATATATACTATAATAAACATATAAATATAAAATGGGTAGATATGCTGGCACCATGTCATGTTTTTTCCATTCTTCTATTCACTGTTGCTTGGAAAGGCATCAACTCCCTGTAGCCTGAATAAGTGGGTTACATAGGCAAGGATATATAGATAAACAGAAATATAATACATTATAAATGAGATTATATTTATATGTTTGTATGTAAGCTTTACATGAGTAAATGTATAAATATATGTATTTAAATACAGTAGTTATATTTACTTGGGGTTGAATGCCATGCCAAGTGGTTGTCTGAAGTGTGTATGTTCTCTAAATTTCTGGGAGAGTTTGCCTCTGGATGTTTGGGTTTTTCTCCCACATACCTCAAGATGTTTATATGATGATTCCAAATTGGCCCAGTGTGAGTGTGAGATGACAATGTGATAGGCTAGTATCTCAACCATGGATGTTTGCTTCCTTATACCCAGTGCCACCAAGACAAGGGTAGCCATGCATTTCCCTGAATAGAAATAAGTGGGTCACAGAGTGTTATTTAAAGTTTTACGTATCCTGTCTCTTTCTTTCTCTCTCTCTCTCTCTGTTTATGCAAGCTTATATTGCCAAGTATGCATGCTTCAGTGGTATCTTCAAGGCTTCAGTAAGTTAGACAATATCATCCTGATTTGGGAGGTTGGGTCACTCTCATTAATTCCATTTTTTTCTCCGTCCACAGTTCAGAAGCTCATTGGCAGGATGATATGTGACCCACTTCCTACTTCAGATGTGAAGCCCTGCCCCTTCTGAGACAGCAATATAAAATTCTCAAAGCCACGGGAAGTTGCCATTCAGTAAAGGACTCATCTTGGATGAAGATGGAATGATTCTCCTGTGCTATTTTCTTTTCAAACAACTTATGCCAATCTCTTTGCACCTGTGGGTGTATTTTGCTTTCTCTTTTCTTCCAACCAATATTAAAAAAGGTTTATTGACTGGTAACCCCATTCATTTTTCTGCCTGACGATCATTTTTCCTCTTACAATATACATTACAATATAATAATTATATACACGGTATATATGACACAAAAACTGTGGCTTACAGCAGTTCCCCTTTACTTTCTGTCAAAATACTTCCTTGTGATACACTTGCCCCAGCACTGCTTCCATTCCTGGAAAGATTTCCTGTACTCAGTCATTTGTTATTATGTCCAGGGTCTCCTCTGATTTTTTTTCCTGGATTTCTAACATGGTAGCAAATTTTCTTCACTTCAGTCACAATAAAAAAAGTCAAAGGGAATGAGATCTCAAGAATGCAAAAGTTGTGACGTAACAACTACATTGCTTTTGTCAAAAAGTCTTTGATAACGCAGTGCGTGCATATGTGCTGTCAAAGTGCAATGGTGCGCACAGTTGCATATCATGGTGTAAAGTGTAATTTTGTATGTGTCTCTGCTCCAGGTGCTTTTTATTTCGCAATGCTTTCCAGTAGACACCTCAGAAGTTCAGGGTCAGTAATTGTCCAGCCCACTATATCCTAACACAGGGTTATGGGGATCTGCGAAGTTCAGGGTAGTGTTCATAAAGAAACAGCTTAGGTCTCATCACCAGAATAGACATGCTAAAAATGCTATTTAACTTCACTGACACCAAAATGCATGAATTTTTTATGCATGGTGTAAATTGAATTCATTAATTCTAGAACATTTTTGCTCATTGATTTTATACCTTACAGGTTATGCCACTGTAGAACAATTTAAAAAAAATATGGGCTGCTCATGTGAAAGAGGTACACAAGAGATCCAGTGAAGAAGTGATTCAGCACAGCCGAGGGCATATTGAGTAACTTAGAGCAGGAAGGCACACTGGGAGTCTTTATCCTGGAACACTCAATAGAGATGGCCAGGGCAGCCAAAAGAATATTTAGAAATAATGAAAACAAAAACCTGCATGTAATAAGGTCATTTCATATGTGAACTGATGATAACTTTTTTGTCCCATTGCTATACTATCTTTCAACTACTGTAATGAACAGCATATTCTTTTTTAACTGCAGTTTTCTAATTACAACTTTCCTCACTGTAGGGCTGTTAAATGTCATCTTTTAGAAAAGCCAATACTCATAATTTACATCTCTCAGCACGGTGGACCATTGGCTAGCTTTGATTAAATGACAATTTAATTTGCAATATTTTTAAAACCGCAGAACAATTTTGTTGTTTTTGTTCCAAGCCCCGAACAACACTTGCATGCTTATTAACAGACCTGACGCGCTTAGCCATAACTCCAAGTGCCGTGCTCAGATAAGGCTGCCATGATTGCCAAAAGTGCAAAGCAGTTCCACTTCCTGTGCTCCAGGTCACACTAAGGTCAATATGGGAAGTCTCCCAATCAGATTAGAGAAGATGTTTGCATGCATTTCTCTTGAATCACAAAATTAGACACGTTAATAAAATGTTTCTTTCGTCTGTTTTATGCTTTTATGCAAATATAATTGAGATTATTATTCTAATAAAATCTATCGCTAGCACAGTTTGCCCTGGGTTGACCATCCTCAAAGTCGTTTCATAACCTCTCCCTAAATGCACAGAGAAAGCGCACAAGAGAATTGTGCCAAGCTCTGCCATTTTGTTTGCGTTTACTTTCTTGGTAATTGCTCTCAGATGAATTTTATGCAAAGTGGACTACTTAATATGCCAGTGGAGGAGGCCTAGGCAGGCTGATAGGTTAGGAACTATATTAATTAGAAAAAAGGAGCTTCGGCATAATGGCTGGCATGCTAATTTTGCTCTTGCTGGAGCTCGTAAACAAGTTGGCAGGCTTGAAAAAAAAAAAAGAAAGACATTGTACCTCTGGCTGAGAACTTCAAGAACCTAAGCATCAATACTTCCCAGATGATTGTCCGCCTTAGTGCTCAGAGGCATTCATAATTACATTATTTCTGAATTCTGGAATTCATTGAAACATCATGTTGGTTTTTTTTTGTTTTTTTTTGAGCAACAAGCACCAAGCAGCTGGGGAGCCACGGCCTGGCATTATTTAGAAGATATTAAATGGTAGAGCGCTATGCAAATGAGATACTTGTGTTTTTTTGTTTTAATGGGTGCAGATTATTTAAGGCTAACCCTTCCTGATTGAGTTTTTTTTTTAATTCTTCCTGGGGGCCCTGAGAAAGTTTTTTTCTTTTTTTCATTCCTTCCCCCCACTGTTGTTGCTGGGCTGGAACACTGTGTGTCACCTCCTGCAGATTAAGCCGCTGTCTTGTTTTGTCCCCTACACAACAGTCTGTGGCGTTCCATTACAGCAAAGCTCGCTGGCATGTCACATGGGAGAGATTAGCCAAACTAAGACTTCAATAGAATGCTCACTTTACAGAACGGAACCCCCACGCCCCCTGCCCATTCCGTGTATTAAAAAAAGGGGGTGCGGATGTTAACCCTTTGCTGTCTGGGCTCCTCACTCTTGCCACTCTCAATGGCTACTGAACCTCTGGGTATTATGGTGTCAGATTATTCTGTTCATTTGCCACACCACCAGGAAAATCTACTTATGGGCTAAACTAAGATTGCTAAACCAATTGCATTTGTGACCTAAACAGCATTCAGTGCCAGACCTCAAGGGGTCCTGGGGTGATGCAGATCTGAACAGCTTGGTAATCCCAGATGGTGCAGTGTCACAGATATCTGGAGCAACGGACACTGAGTTGCAAGCACTCCGAGGTGCCTGGGAATGGGGACAGCATGGCAGGAACGTGGGGGTAAGGAGGGAAAAGCTTGCGATCGATCTGCTCTACACACTTGGTTATATCGCTAAATGCTGGAGGGATGAAAAAAACAAAGCCAGATGACTACATTTCAAAATACATATGCTATGGGTTTATACCATGTCAGCACCCATGCCAGCACTTTTGTTCTAATATCCGAGTTGCTTTATCCCAGCTTGTCTTATTTAAACTCTTAAAACAATTTGTGCTGCTTACTTTAGACCTGAAAAGCCCAATGAACCTTTACAGTTCTGTGTATTTTATGACTTTTTCAGAATATGCCTTGCCATTTTCCGCAGAACTCTTGCCAGGTAATATGGCAAAGGCTGTGGGGAGACCACTTATCTTAAATGCGCATGTGTATTTTGAGTATTTTGTGGCAGTGGAACAGAGTAAAACATGCTGAAGACTCATGACTGTTTTTGAATATCAAAGGGAAAATATAGCCCTGGTAGGAATGATGACCTGAAGTGAGGCAGCAAAGCAGTGGTCAGCAAATATAAGAAAAGAGCAAGCAGAATTTGTTTAGGTGGACAGGTGGATGTGCGTTCATATACTACTCATTGGGGAGAAGGTGAGAGAGTGATTATAATGAAATAGAGTCTCCAGCTCACACCTAAGCCCAAATTGTGAGACTTTGCAAAGCATCCACTCATCCATTTTTTTAACATGATTTGCACAGTTTTACATTTCTCTGTCCTTTCAGCATTGGGCCCTATGAAGAAAAGCAGCCTTGGATGGGGTGCTAGTGCATCACAGGGTACAATAACACTGAGAAAATTTAGAAATTTAAAATCACCAAGCAACCTAACAAGATTTCTTTGGGATTAGGAAAGAAATTAAAGCACTTGGAGAAACAGCGCAAGCACACCAAAGCTGTATTTGAACCAAGGTCTCTGGATTAGTGCAATCTGCTGCACGCTTATTAAATCAGAGTAAGGAGGGATGAACTAAAGGAGTAATGAAAATAGGAGTGTAACTTTTCTTCATTCTGTTTAAATATGTGTTATGGGTAGTTTTGTGTGTTTGTCTGCTCTTTAGGCCTACCTGAGTTAATGCAAACAAAGCTGGCAGAAAGTTACACAAGAGATTGTTTTGTGTGGACTCACAATATGAAGCATCTTAGTTTGAAGATTCACACTTTGGTGAGCTGCCAGTGGTCCGCTGTGAGCACACAGTGTCTGACACAGAAGCAATTTCATTGCAGTACTAGCTACAGTAAAAGGAGAGCAGTGTCCACAGCAACTCCTTTGGTGATGAGGATTTGATTTGCACTGTGGACGGGGCGAGTGTAGTGCCGGAACTGCGCAGGAAAGGGCTGTGGGGTGACAGAGAGAGAGAGAGATCAGCTGACATCACCAGAAAGCTCTCAGCTCAAAATGTCCATAAGCAGTCTCTATGTGGCTGACTAAAGGAGTTCTTCTTTTAGCTCACAATGTAAGGAGGCTGCTTCTGAGTCAGACTTGTAGGTTATTGCTGACCACTAGCAGGTTACCACAGGGAAAATCTTTGAACTTATGAGATTCTTCATAATGTGAGTCCACACAAAACAAGCTATATTGTAACTTTCTGACAGCTTTGTTTGCATCAGCTCAGGAATGCACCATCCTGAAACATTGGTGAACCATCACCACTGCACCTCTATCTGTAGAATCTTGTATTTTTGTATGTTCAGCTTGATTTTGTTTTATGAAAAGTTGGAAATGGAACAAAATTAAAGTGTCAATTGAACAGCATTGTATACTAAAACACCTAGCAATATAAATCAAATCTAATATTTGAAAGGTTTGTTTCATTTTCTGTGATTATTATTAGATATGTTGGCTAGTAAGTTTCAGAGTGCTGATAGCATTTGTTGCTGCAGGCCGCTCTTTTATATGTCATTTTAATTCTTTCTGCTTCAGTTAAATGAATAGAATTAGGTGTACAGGGGTTCATTTTACCGAAGTGGATAAATGAATACAGAAAATGTGTGGCTAGATGGGTATCTTTTGGTGAGTTTTCATTGGTTCATTCAGATACATGACACTCACAGGTTTAAATCTGAAGCAAAACGGAGTAGATGATCAGCAGAGCCATATCTGTTTTTTTGGTTGCCAAGAGTTTCAGTACTTTCCAGATGTTTATGACAGGGTGGTAGACTTTGGCTAGTTGTCATCTTAGCTATCAGTACTCTTAGGCATGGTGAAAAAAGGCAAAGCCCTGCTGATTTCTGTTTATTTTAAACACATGCATCAAGAGACCAAAAATTATTGAAAAATGAACTTTTTAAAGATTTTGGAATGAAAAAGTCAAAAGAAAAATGATTCCGTTTTGCTTAAAGATGATGATGAAAAAGTGTATGGAAGGCACATTTTTTGCAATTTCAGGCAGTTTGCAACAGTGGAGGATGAGAACTGTTTCACCATGCAGTAGAAGGTTGAGTGTTTTTTTCCATCACACTGTGAGGTACAGGGTGGCCCACGAAAAAGTAACCCGCCTTCCTGCCAGAGTGGCGCGCCGATTGACTACCCTCATCACGAAAGCTGTGTAGACGTAGTGCAAACGTGTGAGTACGAGCTGAGCGACATGTATTCCATTCCACAAAGAATCGCAATAGTGGAGGCGTACATTCTCACGGGTTCCATTAAGGAAACGCGGGACATTTTTGCAACAAAGTTTCCTCCCGCTGGTGTCCCAGCAAAGTGCGCAATACAGCAGTTGGTAAGAAAGTGGCGTACGACAGGGTCAGATGCAAACGGCAAAAAGAATCGGGCCCCGCCCGTTCGCACACCTGATGCGATCGCCGATGTTTTCACACAGATGGAGAGAAGCCCTAGGAAGTCTACACGTAAGTTGTCTCAGCAGGCGGACATTTCGAGCACTTGCGTCGCGTATATGACAACATGCTAAGGCGCGCCCAAAAATGCATTGACGCACAAGGAGATCATTTTCAGCACTTTCTGTAAAGAGTGAGTAAAGATTTTTGCATTTCAAGTTCTTTCTTTCTTTATGGAAGGGCGCCTTTTTTTGCCAGAGAGGCGGGCTACTTTTTCGTGGGCCACTCTGTAGAACTGAATGTATGTGCTTACAGTTCATTAAACTGAACTCTGACTATTATGGTGCGACCAGGGTTTCAGCCCTGACTCAAGTGTGTTTTTTCCTTTTGTTTAATTGTTCTTGTAACAAGAACGACCATAAGACATTGAGAAGGTTTGGGGCAACCACCCGTATAATTTTTTCCAGCTGCAAAAGTGATTCAGTAGAACAGACATGTTCACACAAGTGAGTCCAAAACAGAACAGATTTAGTATAAACAAGATGGCGGCTTTAAAGGCCAGTAAGTGAAATGATATCATCAGGGCTGGAACTGGAAGTGATGTTATTGGCTGCCCCGGAGCCAGGCAGGATTTCTCTGGAATGGTCTGTAAGAGATCGAGAGAGAGAATTAGTGCACTGGTCTGGCGTGGAATTACATGTACTCAAGCCCTTTAGTTGTTTTCTAAACATGTCTGTGTGACATTGTGCTATTATGTTTATGGATAATGTTTTTTTATTTCATTGCCACTTATTTTTTATTGTTTTTTGAATTCATTTCTCTAAGTGCTTCTTTTTCTCTTTTTGGTATATTGAACATTTGATGTGTTTTTGGACTTTCAGTTTTGCAGTTTTTGCCCTGAGGTTTGCCTTTTTGGCAATACCACATTAGCATGTCTTTATTTTTTATCTGGAAGACAAAATGTAAGTGAATTCTTTAAATTTTAAGAATCCTTTGTTTGGTTATTGTAGGCCAGGGTTTTTGTTTTGCATCCCTCCTCTTTTTTTTGGCTTTTTAAATACTCACGCTTTTGCCTGTTTGTTAGGCCTGCTTTTCAGTTTTGGGGTAAGGCTCACACTGCCCCCTTTAGATCTCATGAGAGCAGTGAAGCCTATTCTAGAGGCAAAGCCTTGGCTTTCAGTTTGTAACATTAACATATGTAAGGCACTTTTCCAGGTTGAGAATGTCCTCTTTTGGCTTCTTTTCCCCTGTGTAGAGGGAGTGCAAAAACACCTTTCCTTTTCTGGCTTTTTTAAAATTTAGTGCCATCAGTTAGAGATAATAGTCATCACTGTTATGTTTCAGCCAAGGTTTATTTCCTACGTATGACAATCCGGGTTGGCTCCATTCCTCCATTCCATGAATCCCAAACCCTAGATAGGCATGAACCAATATGTGCTAGCGTAAATGAGAAGCAATGAACAAGCAAAGGGTGGTGCGAAGTGCTCAAGTGCTTTTACTTAAAATAAACAGTGTTCTCAAATGTTCAGTGCTCCATCCATTAAATAAATGTTTAATAAACAATCAATAAAAACAGGTGCTCTTCTGTGAAAGGTAAAATCACTATTCTATTAAAATGGTGCACAAATTAAGCTTCTTTCTCACCTAGCTCAGTACATCTTCCACTCTCCATCCCCCAAGCTCACCCTGTTTGGGTCTTGCAGCCAGTGTAGACACCAGGAGCTAAGGTCATATCCTCTGGTTCTTACCATTACTGCCTCTGTGTCTTCTTCACACCCTTCTGGCACCTACGGGATCTGAAAGAGGGCTTGTCTTTCGTCCCTGCTCCACCTAGTGCTGAAATCCATCCATTATCCAACCTGCTATATCCTAATAACAGGGTCAAGGGGGTCTGCTGGAGCCAATCCCAGCCAACACAGGGCACAAGGCAGGAAACAAACTCTGGGCAGGGCGCCAGCCCATCGCAGGGCACACACTAGGGACAATTTAGGATTGCCAATCCACCTAACCTGCATGTTTTTGGACTGTGGGAGGAAACCGGAGTACCCAGAGGAACCCATGCAGACATGGGGAGAACAAGCAAACTCCACGCTGGGAGGACCCGGAAAGCGAACCCAGGTCTCCTAACTGCGAGGCAGCAGCGCTACCACTGCGCCACCATGCCGTCCTCTGAAATGCCTTGTTCAAATCACTTGCTCTTCTACAGGGCCACCAACTACAGTACCTACATCACTGTTCTTGCTCAAGATTTTTCTTTCACTGTCTTTTTTTTTTCCATTTCCTCCCTGAAGCCTAACTTGTATTTCATGAGTCCATTATGGACGCAAGGGCTGCAAGGTGGAAATGACAGCAGATTTAGAAAGACATGTGTATCCAAAATAGGGAATTTCAAGGATAGGCTGGTTATGTGGGTGCCAGAATGATGAATGAAGAGCCGAAATTAATGCAGCAGGTCATCAGAACTCAAGGACAACATGCAAAAACATTTGAAATGCATCTGTTCATCAAATAGGTGACCTATACATGAGAATATTATGCTCGCCCTTTCTTTGGTCAATAGGTCTGACACCTTCTCTCCCTCTTAAAGTTTGTCATAGCAGGCACAGCTCTTCTTCCATCAACAGAGTCTCACATCCTCTGCAGCAACTTTATTAGCTATGCAACTTCTTCTTCTTCTTTTGGCTTCTCCTGTTAGGGGTTTCCACAGCTGATCCTCTTGTTCCATATCTTTCTGTCCTCTGAATCTTGCTCTGTTACACCCACCACCAGCATGTCCTCTCTCATCACATCCATAAACCTCCTCTTAGGCCTTCCTCTTTTCCTCTTCCCTGGCAGCTCTATCCTTAACATCCTTCTCCTAATATACTCAGAATCTCTCCTCTGCACATGGCCAAACCAACACAATCTCGGCTATCTGACTTTGTCTCCCAACTGTCAAACCTGAGCCGACCCTCTAATGTACTCATTTCTACTCCTATCCATCCTCGTCACACCCAGTGCAAATCTTAGCATCTTTAACTCTGCTACCTCCAGCTCTGTCTCCTGCTTTCCAGTCAGTGCCACCGTCTCCAACCCATATAACATAGCTGGTCTCACTACCGTCCTGTAAGACCTTCCCTTTCACTCTTGCTGATACCCATCTGTCACAAATTACTCCTGACCCTCTTCTCCACCCATTCCACCCTGCCAGCACTCTCTTTTTCACCTCTCTTCCACGATCCCCATTACTCTGTACTGTTGATCCCAAGTATTTAAACTCATCCACCTTTGCCAACTCTACTCATTGCATCCTCACCATTTCACTGACCTCCCTCTCATTTACACACATGTATTCTGTCTTCTTCTTATTGACCTTCATTCCTCTCCTCTCCAGTGTATATCTCCTCCTCTCCAGGGTCTCCTTAACCTGCTCCCTACTATCACTACAGATCACAATGTCATCAGCAAACATCATAGTCCACAGGAACTCCTTTCTAATCTCGTCTGCCAACCTGTCCATCATCATTGCAAATAAGAAAGGGCTCAGCGCTGATCCCTGATGTAATCCCACCTCCACCATGAATGCATCTGTCACTCCTACCGCAGACCTCACCACTGTCACACTTCCCTCGTACATATCCTGTACAACCCTTATGTACTTCTCTGCCACTCCCGACTTACAATACCACAGCTCCTTTCAAGGCACCCTGTCATATGCTTTCTCCAGGTCCACAAAGACGCAATCCAGCTCCTTCTGGCCTTTTCTAAACTTCTCCATCAGCATCCTCAGAGCAAACATCGCATCTGTGGTGCTCTTTCTTGGCATGAAACCATACTGCTGCTCACTAATCATCACCTCACTTCTTAACCTAGCTTCCACTACTCTTTCCCATAACTTCATGCTGTGGCTCATCAATTTTAATCCCCTGTACTTACTACAGTTCTGCACATCCCCCTTATTCTTAAATATCTGCACCAGTACACTTCTTCTCTACTCCTCAGGCATCCTCTCACTTTCCAAGATTCCATTAAACAATCTGGTTAAAATCTCCACTATCATCTCTCCTAAACACATCCATGCTTCCACAGGTATGCCTTCTGGGCCAACGGGCTTTCCATTTTTCATCCTCTTCTTAGCTGTCCTTACTTTCTCCTTGCTAATCCGTTGCACTTCCTGATTTACTATCTCCATATCATCCAACCTTCTGTCTAGCCAATCGGTACAGGTCCTTTTCTCCCTCCTTAGTGTCCAACCTCTAATACAACTCATCATATGCCTTGTCTTTAGCCTTCGCCACCTCTCTCTTTACCTTGTGCCTTACTTATCTCCTTGTACTCTTGTCTACTTTCTTATCTCTCTGACTATCCCACTTCTTCATCGCCATCCTCTTCCTCTGTATACGCTACTGTACTTCCCCATTCCACCACCAGGTTTCCTTTTTCTCCTTCCTCTGTCCAGTTGTCATGCCAAGCACCCTTCTTGCTGTCACCCTTACTACTTCTGCTGTAGTTTCCCAACTGTCTGGTAATTCTTCACTGCCACCCATTGCCTGTCTCACCTCCTCCCCAAACTCAACCTTGCAGTCTTCGTTTTTCAACTTCCACCATTTGATCCTTGGCTCTTCCTCTGCCTTTATATTCCAGTGGATCAGATGGCTTGCCTCCAGCTGTCATTGAGTGTTGTTTGGAGTTTACAACTAGTGGTTTTTCTCTTGAAATTATGATGTGGATTTTTCTTTTGTTTAAGAACTCTAATTTCTGGATTGTGTATTGGGACATGTTGGATCTGGATTAACTTTTAGACAAATTCTTTTCACTTTCTATTTATGCGTATTGGTCATTCTTTGATAATATCTTCTTCATTTATGAAGGTATTTTTGTTGGGCTGTTTCTATACTGCATAGGGCTCCAGCAGTTTTAAGAAGGATGGAATTAGGAGATGTAACGTGATAGTAAGCCAAGTTTAAATCCAGAAAGACTTAATACCAATAAATAATGTCCAGGATTTGAAACAAAATCATAAATCGAGAGTTGTGGTTAGAGAGTCAAATATCAGAATACTATGCATACCTTAAGCCAAAGAGCAAGACAAAATCAAAGTCGAACAACAGAAAGCAATTCATAGCGAGAAAGATCTTTAAAACAATGACGCTAGAGTATTGAGTTAGTAACAAACTCAGCCAGTAAAGGAGTTTATACCACCTTGTTAATTACATCTCAAGTCACACACTCCTTTACTTCTTGCCTAGCAACAGCCTGGCAATCTTGCATTAGAAACAGTAAGCAATTGCAGCGCAATAAAAATGGTGCCTCAGGATGATGTATTTCAAAATTACCATCTTAAATAAATACATAAATAAATAACAGGCCAAATCATTACATTCCTTGACCTCTACTGCCCCACAAACAATGTTTCCAATGTTTTTAGAGACCAAGGAAAAGACTATAAAAATAATAAACAAATAAAAATAAAAACAAAGTCCAAATCATGACAGTATGAAGCCAGGGGTTTATGGTGAACCTTTCTCTAGTAAGACATTTAGGTATATTTTGGAACTTTTATTGGATTTTGAAGTTTTAAAGCCATCTCCCCATTTTTCAGCCAGTGTAGACCAAAGCCTGCTTGTAGTAGTTTGGGACTGGCTTTCTGAGGTAGTTCTGTGAAGGGTCTGGCCTGAGTTTTGGGACTTTTAGTGTACCTTTCACCCTTTTGCCATATTTGTGAACCCAGTTCACAACCAGTGGTAGCAGTGGGTGTAGATTAAAATATACTCCCCAACCACATACAATTAGGGTAATGTTTTATGCACAAAGCATTAGTATTCCAAGATTACAAATTATTTTTGTCACTCAGCTTTTAACAGAGCAAACAGAGAGCAAACAGAGCAAATGGACTTTTCATGGCTTGTCATTGGATTGCACTATAATGCCTTGACTAGGAAAAGCTCAACCCAGAAGTGCAGACACACAATTACAAAAAAAAACATAGCATCATTCTTTTTTTTTTTCTTGCTAAAAATTTTCCACATAAGGGCCCTAGCCTCCAGGCCCCATCAGGAAACTGAAAGTTCCGGTTGTACATGCACAAACACACATGCAAAGGTATGCCTAAAACACTGCAGGGTCAAAAAGGCCAGCCCACTAAAGTTAACCCTAAAGAGGCTAGCAGCACCTGGCACAAATACTATTAAAAACAATATTTTTCTAGATAGGAAATTGTAATCAGCATGTGATGGAAAATTGTACAAACTCATTAAGAAAACAAAGTTGAGTTTGCCCTAAACATTTTCGTAATAAGTTAAAAAACGGTGGTAAGCTTGTTATGTACTTTGCACAACAGTGGAATCTGCCCCGTTACTTCCTAATGACAAGATGTCACAGATTCTTGCAAATGCTTGGCTGCAAATCACATTTAAGACACTTTCAGTTGCAGTGGCAGGTAGATTTTACATCGCTCTCCAACTTCAATCGGAGACAGTTGCCATACGGAAATGCCATCTGAAAAGTCTGCAGTCAGACTTCAGTGGTGTCTACCAGCACTCTGCAGAAACACACAAGTAGAAACCTGGAGGCACAGACAGAAATTCCCTCCTACTCAATACATTCACAATTAAGGCCCTGACCTTAGCAGGGCCACCCTGTGTTTGTACACTGGATGCCATATGGTTGAGCCTCTGAAGCTAGCTCATCTTTACAGCTCATATTGCTTAGTATTATGTGATGGTGTACTCTCTAAATGATGCTATATTATATAAAGATAAATTGTTTCTGCATGATTCTTACTCAGAGAAGGGCACTGGTTAACATAATGCTGAGGTGCCAACTACTAGCAGCAGATTCATCTCACTGCAAAAAAGAAAGGTGGCTCATATACTGTAGATGACATACACTAGGATAGGAACCTGTCCAGCTCGGTGACTTCTAAACCACACAAAATATATCCATGGGTAGTTGCAGGAACCTCTTCTTTCTCATACAGTAAAACAAACAACTTTCCACCTTCAAAGCATTGTTGTTTTTCTGTTCTTTCTAAGAGCACCGTCAAAATGTTTTGGTGACCTCAGAGATTAACCTTACCAAGACCATCACCTCTCTTTAATTTCAGATATTGTGTAATGGGCAGAGGGGAGCTGGTCATGTGGTGGCTTGTTTTGTGTCTCATTATTGTTTGGCTGCTAATTAAAGAAAAAGAAACAACTATAGGGCCTGAGTCAAGTTAATTAAAGGAAGTAATCAGCAGCAAAAACTGGTCACTAATTAAGAAGATGGTAAGAATGAAAACCTGCAGCCACTGTGGCACTCGAGGCCTGGAGTTCACAACCCCTGATCTATTAAAAAAGTGCAATTCATAATTTATGAAATACCACAACAGTGCGAACTGCAATGTGGTATCATGTGAAAATCAGCAGGGCCTCTTCTAGAAAAGTACCCAAATTGCAAGAACACTCTTCTTGATATACAGGATGTCATAGTCATAACTGACATTGATGTCATGTCAGCCGGTTATCATTAGCAATACATGTTTACGGCCTACAAATAAAATGTGATTTTCAGTGTTTTGACAGGAAGTGTGAAATTAACGTAGAGGTATCATCATGAAATCTCTTACTGGTTTCCAGGTTCAGAGACGAAAATCCACTTTTCTTGCCTTCCAATTGTAAAAGTCGTTGATGACATCTTCGTTGTCTAATCAGGATGCAATGCCTTTTTCTATAGATAGGATCGCCAGACCACGAAGCCTGTCTTGAGACATGTTTAATCTATACTGGAGAATATAACTTGACAAATCCACTTGAACGGGACACGCTGACCTCAAAAGCAGAGCCCCCTTAGGCGCAGGGCCTGGGGTGGTTATCCTACTTGCCACCCCCAAAAGCCGCTCTTGTGTCAAGGCATATGTCACCAGTCACCATGCTAAATATAATCTGGTGTTGGGCGGACTGGATATTATGTTTTAGTGTTGCACAGAGATAATCATTTTTTGTTAACACATGCAAAATAATAATTTGATGTACACAAGAAATTGTAGAACAAAAAGTGTGTTAAAAGAAATAAATGATTGTGATAAAACAAGGCATATATTCTGGAGACAACTCATGGTAACATAGACCAGAACAGAACAAGCAAGAGGTGTGGCATCATTGCCCAGGCTACTCTAAATCAAGTCCCATGAATGCCATGATATAACTTGCCATAAAGTTACGTACCGTGCAGGGGCACAGAAAATGAATGCTATGTGGATATGAGGTTATAAGGAAGGGTTAATCAACCATGGCATGCAACTTGACACATTGATGATACAGAAGTGACATGTGGAGAAAAAACGTTTTCAACACCTGATCGGAATTAAGTGAGTTCAATAATGGATGAATGGATGAATAGATTTCTTTTATTCCACCAGTAATGGATCTTCTGTCCGGTATCTCTCTCCTCATGATCCAGATCACCTCTAACATATTTGGGTTATGTTGGCTGGTGGCACGAACTGGCTCAGAAAATGAATGAGTGATAAGTGCATAACGAAAAAGTAATATTTTAGATTTTCCTCAAAGATAAACTGCCCTTCAGAAAATTCCTTGGTCATTTCCTTCCTAAGCTGAAATTCAATTTGGTTTTCACTTGACTTGCTTGTTCTGAAGGAAAAACAAAGCACCAGTACATAACAAATAAACTACCATAAAGTATATTTCATAGCTCCTATTTGCTTTCAGCACTTTTTGACATTGATTCGTTCATTCACTCATTCATTCATTGATTCACTCACTTTGCCAAGATTAACCAGCAGCAATGAAATTTAAACTGGAACTGGATATTGCCAATATGAGAGTCCATTATTAGCAGTTCAGAATGAAAAGACTGCGCCTGGCCATGAGTGCAGAATAGCAAATCATATAAAGACTTCACCCATAGGTTTCACTCATTCTAATAATTGTAAACAGATTTTCTCTTTGTCGAAAATCTACTGATCCAATGTCATTTCTTTGAACATTAATAAAACATGTGAGCATCTGGAGAACGCAAATGCCAAAGCATTTGACAATTTGGCCTTATTTCCTTCTTTTTTGCCAAAGTGGAAGGTTTAAATTAGGATCCTTTTTAAATATGATGTTTGGGGAAAAAAGACATATGGTAGCTCATATTCAATATACACACATTTATAATCGAGTATATCTTAGATGGACAGTTTGAACAACATTTCTGCTTGTTGAGTATGGTTAAGCAAATGGGGAAATGAATTAAACATTCTGGTTTAGTTAAAAATTTAACATCACAATATAGTTTTCATAATTCCAGTGGGCAACTTGTATGCATCTCCTTATTGTTTTAGACCTTTTCTGTACAGGCTATGGAAATGATCATTTAGGTTTAATCAACTAATCATTCACACCATCCATTTTTATATAACAGAAAAACAATCAAGACTACAATTGTAGAAAATCAGAAGACAAGCTGACTTGGCACAGGACTCAGGCATCTAAAATAACTTTTCAGTGACAGGCCACATTTAGGTTACAGATTTGTAAAGACTTTTCAGTTCCAATTTTAAGAACTTTTCTTAATGTTCTTGAAAAACTGAATACGACATTTCCAGAACTTTTTTGGGGAAATCGTGGGGCCAATTAAAGTGGCCCCATGCAATGCTTATATCTCTGTTATATTCCATTTGGTATAGGATTTGTAAAACATGTTAATGTTTGTGATACGCCATCTATTGGAATGAAAAAGGCATAGCAGCTAGATGGACACACACACACACACGCACACGCCCACACACACACATACACAAATATATATATACTGTATACAGGGCTGGCGCCACCATTAAGGCAATTTAGGCCTTTGCCTAGTTGGCATATCATAAGGTGTGAAAACACAGTCCCTCAGGTTAACTACCGAACAGTCAGTTGGCACACTAATAAGCTTGGCCTAGGGTGCAAAATAACCTA